>APFE031629733.1:2462-24390 GCA_000404065.3 Pinus taeda | reverse complement strand
ATGTAGTAGACGTTTCCGCGGACGCTTCGCTTCCTAGATTTTTGGAAAATGACGCTTCGGCGTCCCCGCTTCCAAAACGCTACCGCTTCGCTTCTGCTTCATGCAATGACAATCCCATGGTTCAAGCTTGTCTAAGCTTTATATTCCTGAATATATCGCAGCCAGGACGGATGAAACTAGATTCGAGGTCTTCAAACTCATCCAATCTTAACTCAATGTACAAGTCAATCCATGTGAAGAGATGTTCTGAAGTCGAACATGGAAAGACATTGCCTGATTACCAGCCAATGGTGTGAGCTGTTAACAGACGCGAGAGGAATCACCGATAATGATAATGACCCTCAAGGTACGACAGTACAATTTACGTTATGTGAATACATGATCCAATGTCGAACACCACGCAAAATCTTCCGGTCAAAGGCCATTGATGTCAACCTGTCGCCGAAAGTGAGAAACTTGCCTTTGATGTATGCAAGCTCCAAAGCATTGAAAGGGTTGTTTCTAAGTCAACTTCTTGGATAATGAGCTGATGTCGACAAGAAGCGACTTGTCGTAGGAGGGCCTTGATGTATCCTACATCTACGACACGAAACGAAGCAAATGATTTTCTGGAGGTGAAAAATGAACTGATGACACAAGGTTCAAGAATGGCGGTCATGAAAAAATGAAGGTTGGCGGTATTGCAGTGGATGAGACATTAACTAGATGGTGATTTCTCAACTGAATGACTTCTCTTGAACATGTCGGCGACATTGAGATGAATTGATAGCGTTAATACCAAAAGATGGATGGTATGAAAGACCAATGAACGGAATAACCCAACCCATCTCAATAATGGTGATGAAGTGAAAGTGTCATGTTCAAGAGCGACTTGCTACCATAAATTATTCAAGTTTCTTCCCCTTTTTCCCAGTCGTTGCTGACCAGTACCTCTTTATTTTTGTCAAGCTTGAGGAGGATATCATATGCTTGTTCTATAATTTGCCCTTTGGGCAAACATGTCGTTATTTAATGTTTTAACGAGTCTAGCAACAATGAAACTCGGTCTTGTCTAGATGGACAAGTTTGTTGCTATTGTTTTAATGAGTTTAACGACAAGGATAACTCAGTCCTTTTCATGTTTAAAGAGTTTGAAAAAGGACGAAAAAAAACTCCACAAGTTCTTTTTTGTAAAGTAATCCCTCTGGTCCGAAAAAGGATAAAATAATACAGGAGGGATGACATTTCCAATACTTTAACGAGCTGGAAAAGACAAGCGCTCGACAATTTTTTCATATTTAACGAGTCTGAGGGTTTAAAGAGGACTCTATTTTGAGGAACGAGTGGTGTCTATGGTAGCAACTGGTTCTGGTGATGTTGGAACTTCTCAAAACATGTTGATTTCTGTGAAGAGGTTGGCTAATAAGACCATTCATTGCGGCTGTTCCTCAAAAAGGGGTAAAACAACCAAGTGGAAGCGTATGATCGGCGAAAGGGATGGTGGTGATGGGATGTACACAACCAAGGTTGAAAAGGCTGATAGAATGGAAATCACAAAGGTTAATTACTTGTAAATGGGTTCATTTTCTAACAAGCTTGATCATGTTTACACAAGCTTGAAACAAAAAAAACTATGCTTGGATTCAGTTTCATTTTTACACAAGCTCAAAACAACAAAACTATGCTTGAAAATGGGTTCATTTTTAGACAAGCTTGAACCATGGGAAAATTGGATTGGTTTGCATGCCCCCAGCATGACGAAAGGAAGAGTCTCTTGTAACCAGATGGAAGTCAGTGCGGTGAAGCAAGATGGTTATCCAACACCTATTTGGCTTCGTTCAGATAGACAAAGGTGAATGGTGTGATAGACCAATCACATAACCTACACGAAAACCTATCTTTACAACTAGGTGCATGCCCCACAAGCTTCATTACACTCACCAGACTACTCATGGTTATCAGGTGATGGAATGAAGGTTCAAGTGATACCGTCGATGTAAATTGACCGTTTAGGGATGATGATTGACTTGGAGCTATGTTTGGACCGGGAAATGAAAGCTGGTCAACGGTGACAATCTTGCCTTCATGCGGGAAATGTATCACTCGGAAGAGTGTTGAAACAATAGCTTCCATGTTATAAACATTGTCATGCCCAAGAAGTAAATTGTAATCTAACGGCCCTGGGACTACCATCACGTTCAGATGAACGGTTTTCCCTCCCAAAGTAATAGGTAACTTAGGAAGGGTCCTTAACGGTCGACTTGTTCCTTTGTTAAAGCTTAACAAATTCTGTGTAACAGGCATAATCGGTGGCGAACCAAGCGCTTTCCAAGCAGTTGAGGAAAGGATACTCACTGATGCACCTTCATCTATAATAGTGCCAGACATGATCATTTTACAAACTTGTACTATGATCCAGAAAGGTACATAAGAAGGAAGATGCGATTTTGCCAGTCGATCCCAATCAAAGGAAGTGACTAAACTACTTGGAGGGGTTACCGAAGAAACGGGGAATTGACCCCCTGTGTTACGAGAATTGGATGACTTTCCTCCTGTGTTGATGGAACATGCAGATTGCCCCCAAGGTCATTAGAATCCGAAGTAACAAAAAGAACTTGAACGGTATCATTTTCACTCTCTTTGGGAAAGGTACGATTAGTTGAAGGTGAAATTGGGTCAACTGTTTCCTCGACTTGTTGACTTCGGTCAGGTATAGACTCATAAGATTCACTTTCAGAGAGAGTGGTTTCGACCGACGGTTGATTTAAGTAAGTCGGTTTTTCAACTAGTGAAGGACTTAGGGAGAGTTTCCTGTAACCAGATGGAAGTCACTGTGGTGCAGGACGGTTATCCAATACTCTTTTGGCTTCATCCAAAAAGGGACAAAAGTGAAGGGAATGGTTACCTTCACATAACCTACATGGAATCCTGACCTTTCCCTTCTGTCCACGAACTTTACTATCACTAGTTGATGGTGTGTTACCAACATGATCTCCAGAGGTTGATGACACCAGATGGTGTGAACAGGAAGACCATTCTTTCAGGATCCGAGGAAAGTAAGGACAGTCTCAATGAAAATGGTCTCTCGCACAAATTATGCATGGATATTTGGCTTTGGGAAGTTTAATGGACAGATTTTCATCAGATGATGCATTCAAAGCAATGGTTGCTTGGTTGCCCCTTTGCTGAATTGGCTTCTTCTTCTTCTCCTTCCCTTTCTTCTTCTTCTCAGCCACCTAGTTACTAGTATCACTAATTTCGCCAAACGAAGAGGAAGAAGGGGAGGGAGAAACAAACGAGAAAGAAGGCGAAGGGTCAACTTCAGGATCAATTGGAGGTTGATTTTGTTTAGTTGAAGTGTACTCCCATTTTGAACCAAAGAGGTTGAAAACAACCATACTGGCAGGCCAATGGTAAGTTCTGGAAGAGATAATGTAGCCATATAAGGAGCACCAATATTTCCGAAGGAAGGAAAAGGACTAGGATTCCCTTCAAAAGGGATTCCTTGATTGGTGGACTCTAGATTTGTCTCCATATATCTCAACCTAAGATCAACTAAGGAACATGGATGTTATTCTGATTCAATTAATTTTAATGACGCTTGGACACAACTTTGCTTTTTCAGTTTTTAGGAGTCGAGAAAAAGCTAAAGATGACTCTAGTCTCCTTCGATTTTTAATGAGCCTGAAAGGACAAGTGCTCAAATGGACCTTTTCTTTTAAGGAGTCGAAAAGGAACGAAAATGACTACTTTGGAAAATATAGACAGAGGGATTACCAAACCAATCGCAAAACTGCAATATACACCTTGGTGATAAATTAAAGAGAAATTACCAAGGACTTATGTATGTCAGTTAATCTTTCTGAATGCTATGTTCAGTGCATTGCAATCAATAAGGCGATAGACTCAGTTTCCTATGGATAAAGGATTTAAGTCTATTGTGGTCTCCCAATATATACGCGACGGTACGAGGAGCACAAGTCCGTGCTAGAACTTGTCATATCAAGGAGGAGGAATCACCCAACCTTCAATGAAAACGATAGCCACTAGTTTTAACGACGTCAGAACACGTCTCTAGCCTAGACCTCTAGATATGTTGCATTAAGTTCCAAAGCATTGTTAGATTCATTGAAATTCATTTTAAAGTTGATCTTGTTTAGAGTTTGCCTTTCAATGGTTCACCGTGTGATGATAATCTGAAATTCCTAAGATGTAATCTACAATGATAAACAATCTCTGTTTATTTTGAGCAATGAAAATCCTAGCTACTAGGGAAAGAAAATTACAGTGCTTTTAAACAAAGAGCAAAGAGCACACCTAGTGCATTTCCCTAAATCATATTTTCGCACACAAATAAAAAAAAATGCTAAATGCAAATCCATGTATTTCTTTTCGTTCTCCTTAATGTGAAAAATGCCAAAAAGGAAAACTAAATGCAGCAAAGATCTGAAATATTTTACTCAAAATGACATTTTCGATAATTTCCTCTTCAAAAGAGAAAGGAAGACTCAATGAAACTTTTCAATTTTGAATAAAAATGGTTTCGACACTTCGAATATAAACAAATCAAACCAAATATATGAAGAAAAGTTCAATCGATTATCAAGGGAAGGAAGAATTCACGACACTTCTCTTTTCAACACAAAACGACAATTATGACACTTTTTGTATCAAAGCGACAAATCGATTTAAACAACTTTTCGGCAAAGGATTGTAAATAAGGAACAAATACACAAAAACCACTCACTAATCCTAATGTAATTGAAGCTGATCTAAGTGATGCAAGTAAGCTTCAGTAAAGAGGTACTGTACATATCCAGCAAAACAACTAAACAAAACAGTAAACAAGGCAAAAAACCCTCAATTTCTAGAATGGAAAAAGAGTTCAGTCAATCATTGCACTTGGGCTTCACAGAAACAGAGATGCATCACACTTACTACACTCGGTAGGTGCGATGCATACTGAGTTATAGTGGAAGACAGTGAGATGGTCTAGGGAGCGCAACTGAAATGGGTTTTAGCTCAGATGTGCAGCTGTTTTCAATGATTTAAGCTGGATTTTAATGAACAATAAAGAGCAAAGTATGAAGGAATGTCTTGAGAGGTTACTGAGCTACCAAAAGGGCATCTAGATGTGCTTGTAAACGTTTAATTCATAAACTAAACCAGAGATTGACTAAAACAACATTCATCTACTATGCAATTGCAGAGCAAGAGCAGTTCGAAGGCTACCTGGCTGACTTCAGACTCTGTCTATAGTTTATAAAACAAACAGTAACAACAAACAAACATCTGTTCATTCCCCAACAGAGTTGCCACTTTTTTAATGGGAAAACTAGTATTCCTAAAGAATGCTAGCCCTCTATGTTTGACAGCTACCCTAGAAACAACAGTTTAAAGCAATTCAACGATTTCTTCTGTGTAACAGATAAGAGAAAGATAATGGAACCAACCAGGGACTTCCGCTTAATCCCTTGCTTGATCTCTCTCCCCTTTGACAGAGCCTGTAACTCCTCCCCGTACTTAACACGCTTAGAGAGTACCTGCACAAGTACAACAACAAAGAACCATCAAAGCATCGTGATCTATTACAACATAAACATTACAGAATCTGATATATAATGAACAAATGATAACATTCACAAATGATAACATTCACAATTGCATAATCATATAGAAGAAAACTTGAAGAACTTTATTAATAGAAGGGAGAATTACAACCTAGTTGTCTGATCCAGCATCATCCTCCCAGCTTCAATCCTTCTTCACCTCATGGAA
The DNA here is from genome assembly GCA_000404065.3 of Pinus taeda. Classification (NCBI taxonomy): domain Eukaryota; kingdom Viridiplantae; phylum Streptophyta; class Pinopsida; order Pinales; family Pinaceae; genus Pinus; species Pinus taeda. The sequence goes on along the minus strand of APFE031629733.1, from coordinate 18,633 downwards.
TAGCAAGATCACTCCAACAATACAATGCTCTTTCCTCAATTACAAACTATCAGGACTTCCTTGCAATTCACAATATTCCAGCCTCTAGATCTCTTAGATGAGGGATCCATTTATAGATGTGTGCAAGGGTGTGAGTCATCCATGGGGTTTGATTAGTGTCATTCCACTTGTTACAATAGGTTCCACAAGAGAAGGGATTGGAGATTTCTTAGATCCCTTATTCATCCTTGGGCGAATCCAGAGAGGCAAGTGGCATAGGAGAAAGTTCTGGAAGATTTCATGAATAATCAATTGACAAATGTCCCGGACATTTGTCAATCCTCGCCCATCGCACCCTATAGAAGGCCTAAATAGTGTGGATCGCACCCTGGCAGTGTACCATTCAGTATGCATCGCACTTTGCCAGTGGAGCAGTGAATATAGTTCAATTTAGGTAGTTTTTGGATGGTTTCTCAGATGAAACTTTTGGGGAATGATATATTTAGATGACTATGTTCCTTTAGAGTATGAAACAACTCTTTTAGGGGTTGATGAGCCCTAATACACCGGCATATAAGTTTGGGGTTGATGTGCCCAAATATGTCTATAACATTCAGTCAAGGGGATAGGATTTAGCAACCAATGATATGCTTGACCTAATTAGGGAGGGGAAAGGGATCAAGGGATGAATTTTCAATGAAAGGCAATGCAAGGATCCCAATGAGGTTTCTAGCCCAAGGGAAACCAAGGGCATGGATTGGTCTTCGAGCTAGGGCTTGTGATATCTCAAGATCTATTGTCGGAATCTCATGAAATTTGGAGGGCTTCTTGAAGAAACACCATTGCAGTTGTGGGCCAAAAATCAAAGTATTTGGATGGCTAGATCATGAGACAATTGATGCCCTAGGTGACCTATAGGGCTAGACCTAAAGAAGAGGAAAGGGGAAAAGGAAAATAGGTTTAAGGTGATCACCTTTGGGTGGACTAGTGCTAATCCTTTGGGGAGATTGGAGTTAGGTAGAATTATGACTATGGACCTTTGAATTTTCTAAGTCAAAGAGGCCTCAAAGACAACTTCACTTGGCACTAGGGCAACAACAAAAGAAGCTTCAAAGACTTTGTACTTCGTTTTGCAAGGTAAATGGCTTGTCAAGATGAATTTCAGTAATGAAACTTCCCCTAGGAACATTCATTCATTATAGATGGCCCATACATGAAACATTCACTATCTAGAAACAAAATTTCCAAAACTTCGCATAAGAGATGTAGCAAATAAGCCCTAATATAGCGAAATCCCAACAACAATGTATGAAAAATTTAAAAAGAAAGAATAATATTAAAATGTACTTACATGTATAAGAATATATCCAATCATCCAAAAACTTGCCATCAAGAAGCTCCAAGACATGAAAATAATCCAAACATCAAAATTCATTCCATGCTCCAAAAATTCATCATCCAAGAAGGATAGTGAAAATCTCTAAAGAGATACTAGTTCCAAATCTAAGTTATGATGAAAAATGAACTCTCATCATTTGTATTTATATGCTCCTAATGAATTCGATTTAGCTACTTGGGCTTACATTAGCCCCTAAAATAAAATCATGTGCAAAGAAATAAATTTTTGTGACAACCCACCAAACTAGTTCATAAACAAAAGAATAAGCCTCTCAAGAGGTCGATGATCAATAATACATATTGTTGGGCCTTTTAAGAAGCTTGATGAAGTTCATAAGTGCCAAAATGATGAATAGGACTCCCAAAAGTAATGGATATGGGGTTGGCCCCTTGTTCTCCAAATAATAAACCTTTGGTGCTCCTAATGGGTGTGAGGGCACACAAGTGACCTCATGGGCCTCCAAGTAGGTCGAAGATGCCTGTAGACCATTTGTAAGGGTTTAGATGATGGTGTAAGTAATGCCACATCAACATACAAGTCTTGGGTCATCTACCAAGTGCATGGGACAATTGTGGGGTTGTCTGGGCATGATGAACTAGGTGCATCTTACTCGTCTAATATGTGAATCTCGAGCAATTTATGAACATCTCTAGGGATCCATGGAGTGCTGTCTACTGCTCTAAAGGCCCATGGCTTTCAACACACACCCTACATGTGCTAATATAGCCCTCTGGAGGGTTAGGACCCCATATAGGGAGTCCAAACCCAAGATGGAGACCGTCTACAATCTTGCATAAGATCCAATGTGTCCCCTAGCCTTGCAGTACAACAAGTCATCAAGGAAATTGAGTTAACAAGCTTACAAACCATGGACAATAGGTGGGGACTTCATAATGGCATGCCCTTCCATAGTGGGCTTTGGCATGTGCTAACGTCTCCAAGCTCCAAATGGAGTTAACCAAGTATCCTATTAAGTGGTTTCTACTTCTAAAAGGGATAATATATCCAAAGTACACCCTTTAAAAGATGGTGGCATGTGATAAAGAGATGAATGGAGTAGGGAATGAAAGGGGCAGCCTTGGGTCACATGCTGGAGTACAAGGGTAGCTAATACAAGGGAAGCCCACAGTATGAAAATTCCTAAACCCAGAATCCCTACTGCAACAACTGATGATATTTCTCCTACTTGTTAGATTTACATGAACAAGTTATTTGCAGTTTCCTACGACAAACATTGAAATACATACAATGCAGCCTACACCATTTAAAATAATATGCCGAAACAAGAAATTGAACAAGAGAAAGATACACACAACTGACACAATTTTTTTTGGACAAACGTCCTCGGAAAAACCCAGTGCAGGAAAACCGGTGCAGCAGATTTGAGGGTTTTATTATTAAGCAGAAGTTATTTCTGAATACAGTCTTTGGATGCCTTGCTGGCAATCTAGTACAGAGAATATCACTCGGCAGAAGAAATTAGTGAGATTACCTCATTCTATACTGCAAGTCCTGGCTGATCCGGTAGCTGAACCAACAAGTTTCCCAGCTACTTCTGCGCTATCCCTGCATGGGCCAGTGTCAGCCTCTAAGGCACTGCGTCACCCTTGTTGCGAATCGATTTGCTCTCAGGAGCTGACTCCAGCCCTCCCGACTCAGAACATTAGCCTCCTCAGCAAATTCAAACCTCTGCGTGGAAGGCTTCTGCGCTGCTCTGTGTGGGTCCTGCGTGAGCCCTTCTTGGCTTTGCATCACCCTCTCTGCCAATTGCGCTGCCTACTCTATGTCTCTATGTCTCTCTGCTGAGTATTCTTGGCTTTGGAGAAGATCCTCGAGCCAAAACTCTCTCTGCCCCTCTCTGCATGATCACTAAGAAATCACTGCACTACCTCTAGCTTCAACAATTCGATCTGATTGATAAACTTTTTGTGTGTCTTCCAAATGACCCTCAAGCCTCCTTAAATAATCTTCTTATTGACATTCAACGACCCAAATTAGAAGCTAATCAATGGCTAAGATCATTTCTGCTTGATCCTCGTCTTCTTCTAGAAGCTACACCCACAGTTAAATTAATACCCATTAATTTTTTTAATTTCCTAAGTTTAGACTTAGGGTCCCAAAAAATAATTAATTATTTTAATAAAACTATCTCTGGGTGGAATTTCCCAAAACGCTTTCTAGGTTCTTTGGAATACATGTGCCCAAGCCTCCCTGCAAAAATTGAGACTTAGAGCGCATCCGATGTTACTAGAAATCAACACTCCTTCTTAGCGAGGAATGTGCTCTAGCAATGCCTCCCACTGAAGCATCACCCTGACTTCATAACATCGTTCTCTGCGCTGTTGATGTCTGACATGCTGTCCACCATCGATTACACTGCTGCTGACACTGCCACTATCAACCCTGCATCCGTACTACAACTCCCTCTAAATTTTTGCATTCGTGCTGCTGTTGGCATTGCCACTGCCAACTGCCCTTGCATTGCAAACTGCTACTGCTACTGCATCAACAACAGAAAAACATCCCAAATTACTGAACATGTGTTTAGCATAGATGAATCTCGATGTTGGAGATCTGATTGTTGCTAGTCCCATGCAATCCCTCTGAAGCCACTACGCTGTTGTTGCTATTGCACTGTGCCTCCCTGCACTGCTGCTATTCTGCACTACGTTGCTTAGACTTGGCGTTCTAGCCACTGCATCTGTCGCTCCAACACTCCTTTGCATGAACTGACATTGGTCCATCCTGCTACTTCTGATTTAGGCTCCCGTAACAAGGTATTGATCCGAGAGGTGGGCTCCTCAAGGATCCTGCCCATCTACAATCCTTTTGAACTACAACTCTAAATCACCCCTTCTCCCTCCTAGAGATGCCTAGGCTGTCATGGCGAAATATTCCTCCTGGATCTTCACGGGTGCAGCCTTCGGATCGTACTTCTCATCTTTGTGCTTCTTCCTGAGAGGACACTGTGTTGCGTAGTGACCCATTTCACCACACTTGAAGCATTTGATCTTCGAGAAGTCCTTCTTTCGCCTCCACTGCTCCTGCTGCCCCTTGGATGTAAGGGTTGCATTTTCTTCCTCCTCCTTGGGCTTTGACCCACTGCTGCTGCTTCCGTCAAGCTTACACTTGACCAAGTCTTTTCTCAGCTCCTCTTGCTTAAGAGCTGCCCACATCTCATCCCAATTTGGCAAAGTTGCCTTGCCCAGGATAGTCTGGACAAAGACTTGCCAATCTTCAGAAACAAAATTTAGGGCCGGTCTTACCAACTCGGACCCTTGAGGTGTAGAACCCACAACTGCTAACTCATCCCGAGTTTCCTGAAGCTTCGTGAGGAATGGATCTATGCAATCCCCCTTCTGCATTTGCGCAGATCTCAGTTTCTGCTCTAAGTACATCTTCCGCTTCTCGGAAGATCCTTGATACAACGTTGCTAAGGCATCCATCATCTCCTTAGCAGTCCCTTTGCTAGCGACGTGACAAACCACGTGATCCTTTACTCCATCAAGGATCATCCTCTTGGCCTTCACCATTTCTTCTCGGTACTTCTTCAATGGATCTGGATGTGCAGGCACAACCACCAGGCTGTCGACATAGGTCTTGAGAGAATACTCATCTAGAAGGAATGACATCCTTTTCTTCCAGATGACGTAGTTGGATGCCCCATCCAACCTGTCTTGATCTCTCAGCCCACTGGTTTCCATCTCTGCCACAAAGATGTCAAATTCATCCTTGCTGCTTCTTACTGTTGTTGCTCAGCCAATAAGAAAATGACTTCTTGGCAGGAAGTCTACTAAGAAAAAATTCCCTCACGGTGCTTCTCCTCTCTTCTGACGTCTTTCAGCCCAACAATCTGCCTGTCGAAAAACTGCGTTCCACCAGCTCTTCCTCACACTGAGGATCAGTGCTGCTCCCTCTGGCACGACAAGATTTCGATCTTGAAGCCCTTTCTCTCTGTCAACTCATTCAGAGAGAGACTTTCCTCAAAAATCTAGCCCTCATGGCCTGGACTGCGCAAATCCTCCGGGGATTCGAACTGCTACTATTTTGGTCTCCTTTTCTGCTCAGCGTGGGTTCTCTGGCATTGTTCTTCTTTCTCCACCTGCACTGCTCTGATACCATGTGAAAATTCCTAAACCTGGAATCCCTACTGCAGCAACTAATGATATTTCTCCTACTTGTTAGATTTACATGAACACGTTATTTGCAGTTTCCTACGGTAAATGCCTACACCCTTTAAAATAATATGCCAAAACAAGAAACTGAACAAGAGAAAGATATAACACAGGTGACAATTATTTTTGGACAAAAATCCCTGGAAAAACCTAATGCGGAAAAACTGGTGCAACAGATCTAAGGTTCTTTATTATTAAGAAGAAGTTATTTCTGAATACAATCTCTGGATGCCTTGCTGGAAATCTAGTACAAAGAATATCACTCGGTAGAAGAAATTAGTGAGATTACCTCAATCTACACTGCAAGTCTCGACTAATCTGGCAGCTGAACCAACGAGTTCCCCGACTACTTTTGCGTTGCCCCTGCATGGGCCTGCGTTAGTCTCTAAGGCATTGCATCACCTTTGCTGGGAATCGATTTTCTCTCAGGCGCTGACTCCAGCCTTCTTGCCTTAGAATGTCAGCCTCCTCAGCAAATTCAGACCTCTACGCGGAAGGCTTTTACGCTGCTCTGCGTGGATCCTGCGTGAGCCCTTCTTGGCTCTGCTTCATCCTCTTTGCCAATTGCGCTGCCTCCTCTGTGTGTCTCTCTGTCTCTTTGCTGAGTAGTCGTGGCTCTGGAGAAGATCCTCCAGCCAAAACTCTCTCTGCCCCTCTTTGCGTGATCACTGCGAAATCATTGCGCTGCCTCTAGCTTCAACAATTCAGTCTGACTAATCAACTCTCTATGTGTCTTCCAAACGACCCTCAAGCCCCCTTAAATAATTTTCTCGTTGACATTCAACGACCCAGATTAGAAACTAATCAACAGCTAAGATCATTTCTACTTGATCCTCGTCTGGCCAATTATGCTTTTACTTTTATTTTCAGTAGCATCAACCTCCGGCGCATCATTCCAGGCCCGACCCAAGGTGTGGGCAAGGGGAATGGGAAAGCTGACCCTATGTGGACCCAGTGGAAGAATGTGGACCCAGGTGGGAGAAATGATGAATGGGGTTACAATGAGTGGAAGGGGAGTAATATAGACGGATGAGGGAGCATGACCAGTCAACCAAAATTAGGGTTTCCCATGTAATACCATCCCTAAAGCCAAAGGGTCAGTAAAAGAGATCCCATGGGACTAGGGTCCAAGGTTAACATCCAAAAGAGGTCTAAGGGACAAGAGCACAAATCTAGCCCACTCTTTCCGCCAAATCCCCCCATTAATCTATGCTGAGAAGTGTCCATGATAAGAAAACTACAATACTCAATTACCAAATGACAAGTTATACCTTTAGGTACGAGAGGCCCACCTTCAAACATATGATCATGACAGATGGGTGAGAGACCACATGGTTGGCTCAGTGGCAGAGAAATGGCACAACGAGCTAGTTGGCGGCTGCAAGCGGCTGCTGGTTGAGGACCATCTTGGAGAAATTTTTTCTCCTAGGGATATCACCCACAAAATGGTGGGTAACAGTAATGACGAGGGATGGCCACATATTTGGGTGTATAAATGTAGGAGGGAGAAATTGTGGATACATGAGTTACCCCGACCTTTGGTTTTCCACTCTTCATTATTTTCCTTTTGCCTTTTTATGAATTTTCTTTGTATTACTGCTCGGAGCATTAGGAAATAAGACCATACTGTGAGAGATATGCAGTAACTATTACCCCCTTAAGGTGGGGTATTTATCACTCAACAGGGGTTGGGACGTGCATGAGTTCCTTGATGGTGTGTGGGGCACTCAAGGGCCCTAGGAACCAGGGTGATGGCCATGATGAAGGGGTAGAGGTCATGTTTGGCTTTTGTCGACATGCTATATTAAATGTCCTAACCATGTTTTGCATTTAATGATATTTTTTTCTTTTGTTTCTTGCTTGTGGCCAAGATATGATTTTAATGTTCTTTTAGTTGCATCAACATCCGGGGCAATAGTTCCAGGCCCGACTTAGACATGTGGACAAGGGGAGGGGGTGTACCAGTGCCTTGTGGACCCAGTGGTAATGTGGACCCACATAGGGAAGATTATGAAATAGGGCTTGTAATGTGTGGAGGGGAATGAAAAATGTGAAATGGGAAAATGGGACCTTCCTACTAAAATTGGGGTTTCCCAATTAGTGCCCTTCTTGAAGCCATTTGTCGATAGGGGAGATCCTATGAGACTAGGATTGAGGATTGTCCCCCCATTTAAGGTGAGAGAACAAAATTGCGGTCAAAACTCTTCCTTCTTCCACGTCACCTAGTAATCCGTGCCCAATATGCGCAAGGAAAAACAAGCATAAGAAACCAGTTGCACAATGAAAAACATACCTTTAGGATTGGATTTCCCACCTTCAAACATATGCTCTTGACAAATGGGCGAGGGGACATATGACTAGTTCAGGGAGCGGAGATCAAATGGCACAATACATCGGCTACATTGGTGGCTATCAAGAGCTGCGGGATGAAGAGATGCCTAGGAGAAAAAAATTCTCTTATGGGGTCACCCACTTTTGCTAGGTAACGGGACAAAGGGGATCCGAAATGAACTAGAAGGCACCAGCCATTGTTTGACCAAGACAACATGATACAGGCAATGAGAACAAGGCACAGGTCTGAGACACCTAATACAAAACCTCACATGGTTGTTACAATGCTTTAACTTGTGACCTTGGGCTTACAACGGTGGTGATAAATAGTGCAAAACTTTTTTATGTACCCCCGTTGACATGAGGGGTAACAGTACCTAAAATTCAAGTTGAGGTTGAACTTTCAATGCATAATAAATATGATTACAGACCTGTTTATTACCAAAGGTGACAAATGCATTCAACTTCTTTTTGGTATAGGATGATAAATATCTCCTTGATAATTGAAGTTGAACCCTATACTTAACACCATTCCTATCCACAATGCCATTAAAAGGAAGTGATCTAACCATGGTACTCCAATTTTGGTTCTTTGGAAGCCATTATTCATATATTTAAAAGCATGAAGATATTGACTTAATGATTATATATGATGACCTCTTCTTGTTTGATATTCAAGTCACTGCATTTTGTACTTTTAGTTTACTTTTGCTTCTAAAAGATAAATGTAAATAGTGTACCTGGCAACATAAATTGGCTTAATATAGTCTGTCAACTTCTTTACAATTAAAATGGTAGCAGCCTTCTGGGAAGATTTTGGTTCATGTAACAGAGTTTGAAAAAATGTGTTTCTAAATTCCTTATAAATTAAATTTGATTGTAATATGTACTAATACCACATTTGTTTTGTTTAACTAGGAAAGAAAAAATGGAGTTTATGATGGAGATATATGTGATGAGGCTGACTTGGAGGCTGCTTGGGTTGATCTTCCTTTTGTCAAATATTTTAAGAATGGGTTCTTCACATCCTAATGATAATCAACCTCTTTCAAAAATTGCTGTTCATAAGGCCTCTATTGCAATTCAGAGTTCTGCTTATGTTGAAGCCAGTCCAAGTCTTCTTGGAAAAAAGGTACCAGATAGGTGAAATCTTAAATTCTTACCTACGATATTTTGGCCTTTCAACATTCTCCATATAAAATGTTTATATGCATTTATAATATCTGTCTTGTACTCAAGAACAAAGCTCTTTTGCTTTATATGACAGTTTTTAAGTTTCTTCCTTTTAGTTCGTGGAAGTGAAGCATGCAACCATTCTTTGAAGTCACATGAGGACTAAGAGCCTCAGAGATTCACTACTGTCAAATGCATCAAAGAACTAGACTGTCTGCTCTATATTGGTAAACATAAAGCTGTAGAACAAAGTCACAAATATTGGTTTTGCTTTACCATCAATAAGATAGTGCACAGACTGGATTAGAAAGTTGTGCAATTTAGGAAAGGGCTGTAGATTTATTGCACACGATGGACTATTCTTTACATTGTTGTTGACTCAAGTAAATCACGTCTACATGCAAAATCTTTTGTGTTTTTGTTTTTCTGATTCTTTGTCTGGTTGCACCCTTTTGTAAAGTTCTAATATTTTTTGTGGAATTAACCTTGTTAATGTAACATAAGAGTGACCATAAGCAGTCGAGGTGCAGCTCCTGGGTGTTTTTCATGACATAGAATGCCCCTCATAGCAGAGCAGCTTAGCCAAAGGACAGCTGTAAGTTACTATAAACAGCATTTCCCCAATAAAAGAGTGATATATATAGATATAAAGTTTAGGTATGCTAGTTAAATTGAAAAGCAATATATTCAAATTCAAATTTAATCTTTTTTATTAACATCCACAAAAAAACCAAAGCAGGTTAAAGGGACCAGCGATTGCCCTTAAAAGGAGATGAAATTAAATGAAAAATGGGTAGAAGAGTAGTAGGACATGAAATGACATAAGCATAGCTATACAAGTAGGGTATCCCAAGAAGTAAAACTGTATAGAGTGACGGAGATCTAGTGAAGAAATATGGGTTGAACAAAGATACATTAGCCACAAGGGGAGGAGGGAGCTAGCCTGTAATGTCCCTTCCTAAACTATTTTTGTCACAGGTTTATTTGTTCTACAATTTTGACAATTTTGGAAGCCATGGGACCCATGAGATTTTTGGGAAAAGACTTAGGAAAGAAAAAGGGGCCGAAATGTTTTGTTGGTAAAGTGTGGGGGCCACCCACATAAGGGAATACACACTACCTTAGAGGAAAGCTCAATTTGCTAAGGAGAAAAAGTAGAATTGCTAGTTGGAGGGGGCCCACATGGGAAAAAGAGGCCCACGAATTATAAATAGAGGAGGTCCAACCTCATTTTGCATCTTTTTCCTATTTAACTCAACCTTAGTCACTCGAGTTGCTTAGCCGGGTCACTTGCTGTTTAGCAACAAGCTCTCCAAGCGGAGAACTCACCCTCTCTTCGGTGGACCACGAGTGCCACCCTAGTGAGGTTCCATTCTATTATTCTAGAGGAGTGCAGAAGAAGATTCAGGGCGTTAAACTTAGCTATCATTCAGCCAGTGCGTACTTCAGGAGGACGTAGTAGGGGAACACGCAAGAGCTATTCCAAGGGTCTTTCAAGGTGCAAGTGCCGAGAGAATTTTGGTGAAGGAAGTATAGGGAGACACTAGCCTTTGGGAGGATTTTGGGAGCAGGAGCTTGTTGTTTGAGAGCAGTGTGATCTACAACACTCAGGGCCAGTGCAAAAGCTTCTCACTGGGCACACGTGGGAATTTGTGGGTCGAATTGTGGAGCGAGTATTTGCTGGGAGAGATAAGGGAAAGTTTGGGGAGGATTGTTTCAACTATTTTGGAGTGTTTTGGAGGGATTTTTCTGGAGCTACAGGCAGGTCGTACTTTCCAGCAGTTGGAGGACGATGTGGCTCTTGGGAGGCCGAATTTCCAGAGTCAAAACTAGGCCAAACCCTTTCTGGGTTTTGGTGGGTTTTATTTGAGTGTGGGGTTAATTTGGTAGAATTTTCTGAGCACCGGAGGTGGGGTTTTCAGTAGCATCTTTGCAGCAGACAACATAGTTTCTCTGAGGCAGCGCAGGACACCATTGCAGCGGTTATTTTTGCCATTTGGGCTTGACATCTTATCACCTGGGCTTGGTCACGTTTGCCATTGAGGCAAGCCTAGGTGCACCTCTTCCACATTATTGTACTATTGCTCTAGATCGTAATAAAATGGCTCAGCTGGTTATTATTTTTGGAATTTTTATGGGTGTGCATTGAATATTTTAATTTTATGGTGTTGTCCTTATTGTTTGCTTTGCATATCATTGTTTTTCCTAGTTTGGGACATTATAGTGGTATCAGAGCTTTGATCTTGGCTCAGCCGTGGGAGACTTTCCTATGAACGAGGAGGTCAGGCAAAACATCACTTACCGGAGGCAGAGGTATAGCAGTAGGGAAAGGGAGTTGGAGGTTACTCCCAATCTGGAGGCACGTGGGAAGACAATCGTTGTAGAAGAGATGGGGGAACCAAGGAGTAAGGAAGAAGCCGCATTCAATAACCTCTTGAAGGCCTTGAACAACTTGGCTAGGGGACAAAAAGAGATGCTGGAGGAAATCAAACAACGAAACAGGGACAAGGGCCTCCATCGTGAGTTCCTATTTGGGGAGACTTCAAGAGCGTCATAGCAATACGACCACCCTCACCAACCACTCACCCACCAGCCTATAGTGGGCCATACAAAACCACATTGCCTGCTTTCTTACCATCAACACCCAGTGAGCATGGAGGATAGGATGATCAGATGCCCATGGGAGATTTATTTAGGGAATGGCAGCCATGGGGGGGATTTCAAAGCGGCCCTGTCATTTAGAGACTTCTGTCAGCTCAAACAGAATGAGAAGGGAAGGTACAATAGGGGACAAAATTCACAAAACTTAGAGCTACAATGCACTATTGGGAGAATGTATTTTTGCACATGTGATGGTTCTTCCAAATGCACAACTCGAGCTTGGGTGGAGAAGCTGGATACTTATTTTCAACATAATCGGATGACAGAGGTAGAGGCCATCAAAATGCCTACCCTGCACTTGGAGGGGGAGGCGCACGAGTGGTGGTTTGATGGCTTGTCCACATTGGGGCATGCCAGCGTGACTTCGTATGAGGACTTCACACGGAGAGGAAAAAACCCCAATGTGGGGAAACCCTTTGATCAAATCTTCTTATTATTCTTCAATAGTTCAATAGAGAGAGAGTACAAATATCAAATTAACTTGCCCAAAACAGTCATGTCAAATCAACAATCAAGAACAGTCAACTGCAACCTAACCAGAAAGTCAACAGTGGTCAAAGCAGCACCAAATTGTCCTCCAAGCAGCTCGGTCAACAATAGATAAACTCGGCCTTCCAAGAGGGTCAAAGTCAATCCAGTCAAACACTATTGTAATTTTTGTGGTCAAAGGCTGAAGTCAATGTTGAAGTCAAACCAGTCAAATTGTCCCAATCACCTCGAAAACTATCAATCAATGTGGCCTTCAAAAATCAAAATTCTGCCCACTAGAACGAAGTCAACGCTGGTCAAAATCACCGAAGTCAACACTGGTCAACGTTGCCCTGTTTCTTGAAATTTTCGGCCTCCGACACAATCTTGAAATTCGTCCTCCTTTCACACGTGCAAAGTAGGGAAGGCTGCTTCCAAGCTTTACGAACCAATTAAGAGAGGAGAGAGATAGAAATGTAATGAGATGAGTGATGTCCAAATGGGGAGAGAGGTCACTCCTATTTATACACTTTGTTGAGGGTGAGGAGACAGATCTATTGGGCTTATGAGTCTACATTTAATTGAGGCCGACCTTGACAATTTATGCATGAGAGAGAATAAAAACAAAATTCCATTTTTGCTTGTCAGAATGAGATGATCTTTATATCAAAGTTGGACCTCTCGAAAATAGGAATCCAATGCAATAATCATCTCCATCATATGAGCTGTCCGAAGGTGGAATTTGGCTCTAGTTGCCAATTTTAATAGTGGGCAATGTAGCTGAAGATTTTAGAGGTTGGGGGATAGCCCAAGCCTCCCCACCCAGACATACAACTATTTTAGACAAGTACCCGGTTGTGTTTGGGGATATACCACCAAGGCAGCCACCTGACAGGGGTTTTGAGCACACTATTGAGTTATAACCTAGGGTACAAGCAGTCATCACGACTCCTTACGGGCATCCTAAAGCCTACAAGGATGAGACAGAGTGGGATATCAAGCAATTGCTAGCATTGGGACATATTAGGCCGAGTTCTAGCCCCTTTGCTTCAGCGGTAGTATTGGTGAAGAAGAAGGACGGGACCATGCGTATGTGCATCGATTACAGGGCACTCAACAAGAAGACATTAAAGAACAGATACCCCATCCTGAACATTGATGAGTTGATTGATGAGCTTAGAGGAGCCAAATACTTCTTTAAGATCGATTTGCGCTTGGGGTACCACTAAATCAAGGTGAGGGATCAAGACATCCCCAAGACGACTTTCAGGTGCCACTATGGGCACTTTGAGTTCTTGGTTATGCCCTTTGGGCAAACCAACGCACCTGCGACTTTCCAGTCTTGCACGAGCCATGTATTCCGTGGGTAGTTGCGTAAGTTTGTATTGGTATTCTTCGATGATATCTTGATTTACAGCCGCACATGGGAGGAGCATTTGCAGCACTTGGAGGTGGTGTTGCGGATTCAAGAGGAGCAACATTTCTACACCAAGTTGTCCAAGTGTGAGTTTGGTCTGACAAAGATGCTCTACTCGGGACACATCACACATCATTGGCGCAGATGGAGTGAGGGTGCACGAGGAGAAGATCCGGGCCCTCTCTGAATGGCCTGAGCCCTGGAATTTAACCGAGCTAAGGGGATTCATAGGCATATGCACTTACTACAGTAAGTTTGTGAAGGGCTTGTCATAGCTAGCAACGCCCCTCACAGATTTGACAAAAAAGGGGGCTTTCGCATGGACAGAGAGAGCCCAGTCATCATTTGATTGCCTCAAGGAGGTGATGAGCAGTTGCCCAGTGTTGGCACTCCTAGATTTCATGCAACCCTTCACATTGGATTGTGATGCATCAGGTGAGGGGGTTGGCGCAGTATTGTCATCAGGATGGGTACCCCATTGCTTTTAAGAGTCAAAAACTCCTCCCACATCAGAGGTTGTACTTTATTTACGACAAGGAGATGCTGGCCATCATGCATGCGTTGGCCAAATTCTGGTAATACCTAGTGGGCAAGAGATTTTGGGTGAAGACGGACCACAATAGTCTTCGCCTTTTCATGGGGCAGCAGGGCCTTAATGACAGGCAGTGGAGGTGGGTCAGCAAGGTGCTGGCCTACGATTTCGACATTGAGTATGTGAAGGGCAAGCACAACATAGTGGCAGATGCATTATCTAGGAGGCTCGCAACACTTTCCCTCATGAGCATTTGCCATGACTGGAAGGTGCAGTTACTGGTGGAGTACTCTAAGCACAGGAGGGGATGCGAGATATTGGAGGGCGTTCGCGTTGATGAGCATTACAGGGTGATGGTAGAGGTCATTACTACAAGGGGCGTATATTCTTGGTGTCTGGCTCGCAATTGAAGTAAAGGGATCTCTACACAGCTCATGACTCCCCACTTCCGGGACACCAGGGGTTCTGGAAGATATATATGACAGTTAGAGAGCGGTTCACCTAGAAAGACCTCAAGGGAGATGTGTTGAGATATGTGCAGGAGTGTGAGGCTTGCTAGAGGAACAAGGAGGAGTTGACTCACCCAACGGGGTTGTTGCATCCACTTCCCATTCCCGAGGGGAAATGGGAAAGTATCTGCATGGATTTCATCACAGGGCTCCCAACAGTGCAGGGGAGGATTGCATTTATGTGGTAGTAGATCGGTTGACCAAATATGTGCACTTCTTTGCCATCCCAACTTGGTATACAACGTCACAGGTGGTCGAGTTATTCTTCAGGGTGGTCTTTCAATTGCATGGACTCTATAAGACCATAGCAGTGACAGGAATAGTCGGTTCATGGGAGCGTTATGGCATGAGCTTTTCAGACTAGTGCATATTGAGCTAACACCTAGCACGAGCTATCATTCGCAGATTGACAACCAAAGTAAGAGGGTTAACAAATGGTTGGAGGGCTATCTTCAAAACTATGTGATCGGGCAACAAAGAGCATGGATTCGGTGGCTACATCTAGGGGAGTACTACTACAACACCACCCACCACATGTCCATCGGTATGTCACCCTTCTGTGCCTTGTATGGATATGATGCTTTATCTTTTGCTGACATTGTTTTTGGAGACAGTAGGGCCCCAAAGGTCAAAGATTGGATCCAAGAGAGCCAAGACATCCTCAAGGCTCTCAAGGATAACTTATTGACAACCCAAAACTAATAGAAGATGTATGTAGATAGGCACTGGATTGAGAGGCTTTGAGGAGGGGGACTTGGTCTACTTGCGATTATAGCCATATCCCTAGTCCACCTTGAAGTAGAAAGGGGCCGAAAAGCTACAACCATGTTTTTATGGGCTGTACAAGGTGATCTGGAGGGTTGGAGAGGTGGCTTATGAGTTGGAGCTTCCCCCAGGAAGAAAAATCCACGTCTTTCATGTTTCATGCCTCAAAGAGGTGTTGGGTCAGCAGGTGACAACAACTGTGGATTTGCCACCATTGGATGATGAGGGACATCTAGTTTTGGAACCTGAGGCCATTCTAGAGACTAGAGAGAGGAAGCCGAGGAACATGATTATTAAAGAATATTAGTGCGTTGGAGGAACTTATAGGATGAGGATACCACCTGAGAGGGTGAACACATACGTGAGCATCCAACGCTGAAGTTGCTTGGGGACAAACAACATTTGGGAGGGGAGGACTGTAATGTCCTTTTCTAAACTAATTTGTCACAGGTTTATTTGTTCTACAATTTTGACAATTTTGGAATGATAGGTCCCTATAATAATAGTGATTCCTCCATTACTATTGTCATTGTATCCCTTACTGTTATTATTGTGCCCCATAGGATCCCATTGTTAATTTTGTGCCTTTATATTATTATTGTTAGGTTGGCTTGGTTATATTGTGTCCCCTTAGACTCCTATATATAGAAAGGATGTTTTGTCATTTGTATCATCCAAGAATTGTTCATTTGTGTAATGTAAAGGAGGTTGCCCCCTCGAAGAGGCTGAACTCTAAGGCGTTGATCTATCTTTTCTATCTTT
>APFE031629724.1:42436-55096 GCA_000404065.3 Pinus taeda | reverse complement strand
ACGAGTTCACCCGAACGACCCGCCCGAACGACCCGCCTGAACGAGTTCACCCGAACGACCCGCCCGAACGACCCGCCCTGTCACGCCCCCTGCTACTTTTTTTTGTTTCATAGGGGGTGCGGCACCACCTTTGCCGGTTTTCGGGAAAAGTGGACTACGCCTTCCACTAACTTAATTTCCGATTTAGTGTTACTTCAATTAAATTCTCCACAGCTTAAACAATCATATAATTAACATACCCATAAATCTGTTAACTTATAAAATCGTTCAGCAATTATAAATTAAACAGTAACCACAATAAACTCAAGACACATGAATATATCGGGTGGAACCAGTCCCCGATCGAACTGCGTTCCCAAACTGTTCTTTTATAATTCAATAATCAGAGTTACAATGTGCGTGAGCTTTTCCAAGCCTCACGACTTTAGAACTGGCCCGCGGCCAAACCCAACCGAATTAATATTGTTTACAGTTTGAACGACCTGCGTTCATTCACCCGACTGTCGCACAGTCGTTTTTGTGGATAGACCGAACAGCCTACCCGTAACCTTATCGTTCGGTCGCACCGAACTTCTGAACGAGCTCGCGACTCTTGTCGAACTGTTCGGAGCTTGACCCCGGCGAGAGTATAGTCGCACGACTTTCGTGCTGTCTCAATCGAACTGTCAACCCGTCTTCGTTCGCTGCCCGACGTGTCTCTACACCCCGGCTCTTCGTTCACCCTCGGCCTGCAGTCGCATTGCGCTATCCCCGACCTCTTCACCACTTCCACGGCCAAGTCCCCTTCACATTTCGCACTTCGTTGCTTTGTGCAGGTTCCTTGAGAGATAGATCGAAGACCGAATGATAAGATGATCGAATTCACTTGATGATTTTCCATTTGCAATGCTCCCCTTTATATATGAGTTCACCGCCTTATTATGAGGGGCGCCGGTCCACAAGCCGACCCCAAATATTGTTTTAATTATTTTAATTAGCGCCTTGGCCGACTTGACTTCCTTCTCGAACCGTCGTGTGTGGGTGTCGTTCCATTGCGGGTCGGCCTTCGTGTACGAAGCCGCCCATGCAAGGAACGTATAAGCCTTCGTCGCTTTGTTACGTGCGCCCACACTTGGTCCATCTCTTGTCAATCTGCCACCCGTTCGTTTGCTCTCTTCGTTCGAACATGTGTGCCTATGCTTCGTTCAGGCTTTCGTGCCTCTTACGTTGCAACGGTCATGCCCACTTTCATGTCAAGTCTCCAAACGGCTATCGGGTGGGCGGTCGTTTCCGCCATCGTTCGGGCCGCCCTCCGTCGTGTGGAGCACCCAGATCTCCGGTCGTTACATCCTCCCCTACCTTATTCCGTTGTCGTCCCGACAACCTCCACACCATCACGCCCTCTTCGGCATTCCGTACCAAGTCGCCCTCCCGTTATGTGATCCTATGCACTATCCGGGAGTATGTATCCCATACTACATCAAGTCGAATATCGACTCGGCTCCTCAATGTTTCGGACCTCCAAGTCATCATGTGTGGACCTCCATGCAAGTGTTAAGTAACACTTATCGTTTCGGTCCCGGCTCAATTCTTGTGGGAACCCCACTTTTCTCTTGCCTTTCGGACCAACCTGCCCAATCACCATACGGGCTCACTGCCTTGAGCAGCCAATGGTGAGCCCGGGTCCCTGTTTTATTTAAGCAGATTTCGACGAGCCTAGTGGGTCTCTACCAACCCACTCGACCCATGCATCTGGATCCTCCATCTCTAACTGTCGTAAGTATGCTTCCTGGTCCTCCTCCTGGGCTACCCGTTTAGCATACATCTCGTCCATCTCGTCCTCTTCCTCTATTTTCTCCAATCTCCTTGTCAAGTCTAGGATGCTGTCCGAGAGCGCCTTGATGACTAAGTCTTGTTCGGCGAACCTTACTTCCATGCTGGCAAGTTTTTTGTTCACCCCTTCGTCTCTTTCCACCTGCATTCCTCCCAACCTATGATCTCTCTTGGTCACGCCCACAGTAGGCACTCCTATTGGTACGTCCGACCTTCCGTCATAGATGTACAATTTCCTCAGGTGAGGCACTACCATGGCTTCATGTTGCTTCATGAACTCCATCCCCAATACTGCCTCGTAATCGTCAATCCGCACTATGGTGAAGTCCACCTTCCCAGACCATTCACCTAGTACCGTTTCTACTTTTTCTGCTATACCCAAAATTGCCGTTGGGGGGGAATTTACGGTCTTCATGTGTGCGTCCACGGGCACAAATTTTAGACCCAATTTCCTTACAATGTCTTCGCTCATGAAGTTGTGCGAAGCTCCGCTGTCCACCATTGTGAGTACCTTAACTCCGCCAATCTCCATGTTCACGTACTCCAACCTATTCCTCTCAGGGTTTCTTCTAGAGGTAACTTCTGCCACTGCCGAGGCCCCGAGAATCTGCATCATACCGATAGATGTGTCCTCCTCTTCCTCTTCTTGAACGGTCGCTGTTACTTTTGGTTTCGAGCTGCAATTCCTTGCCACATGCGGTCCTTCGCATATCCAGCATTTCAAGGGTCTCTTCTCCTTTGCCGAGTTCTCCCCCCTTGAAGTGCCTTCTCTTTTCTTTTCCTTTGGTTTTTCTGGCTTCCTTTTCTCATTGGAAGTTTCGTTGTAGTGGTCCACAAGTCTGTCAACCGCTGCAAAAGCTTCTTCAAGCGTTCTGATTTTCTGCCTTTTTACTTCGTTCCGAGCCCATGGCTTCAGTCCAATGATAAAGTTGAAGACTTTATCTTTCTCGGACATATCGGGCAGT
This sequence comes from Pinus taeda, assembly GCA_000404065.3. NCBI lineage: Eukaryota > Viridiplantae > Streptophyta > Pinopsida > Pinales > Pinaceae > Pinus > Pinus taeda. Next base: position 52,319 of record APFE031629724.1, on the reverse strand, counting down.
TCCAAAACCACACTTGAATATTCCTGCTGGTACGTTTGTAGACTCCCTGTTTGCTTGATGTACTTAATTCGGGACCTTGCTTCCCACGTCTCGTCCTGTGGACTAAAGTGAGTCTGCATGGCCTTGTTCATGTCATCCCAGGAGGTGATGTCCTCTGCGCTGCCGTTAGCAACTTGATCCGCCCTCCTTCTCCACCACATCTTTGCGTCGTTTGTCAGGAATTGAGCAGCCACCTTGACCTGCGCTTCGCCTTTGGTCAGGTTCAATCTCTCGAGGTACTGCTCCATATCCCACAAAAAGTTCCCGAGAATCTTCGCGCTTCTTGCTCCGTCGTATGATTCCGGTTCCTTGACTTTTACGTGAGGCATTCCCCCACCCGAATTGTGTCTTACAGCTCTCTTCAGCACCACTATTTCATCCTTGGCTTCTTCAAGAGCTTGAACTGCTTTGTTGAGGGCTGCCTTCAAGTTCGCAATTTCTGCTAGTCCTTGGTCTCTTGACTCCTCAACCTCTTTCACCCTTTCCTCAAGTTGAGTATTCCAAAGATCTTGGTACTCGTATTTGGTCTTGAGTTCTTCAATTATGTCTTCTCGTTACTTTCTTAAGGATGTCACCTCTTGGTTCCAAGAGCTTTGTAGACTGTCCACCCGTTCGATCACCTTGTCAACGAACTCGGGTGTCATTTCCCTCGACTCATCCTTTGTTATGTGGTTTCCGGCTTGAGAACTGGCAGCCATCTTCTTTTGCGATCTGGTTCCCACCATTCACCGTTCGCACTTGCTAACTTGTTCACCTGTCAACCGGCGCTTCAACCCTGCAACTGTCTCGTTCACCAACTCCGCCTGAGCTCTGATACCATCTGTCACGCCCCTGCTACTTTTTTTCGTTTCACAGGGGGTGCGGCACCACCTTTGCCGGGTTTCGGGCAAAGTGGACTACGCCTTCCACTAACTTAATTTCTGATTTAGTGTTACTTCAATTAAATTCTCCACAGCTTAAACAATCATATAATTAACATACCCATAAATCTGTTAACTTATAAAATCGTTCAACAATTATAAATTAAACAGTAACCACAATAAACTCAAGACACATGAATATATCGGGTGGAACCAGTCCCCGATCGAACTGCGTTCCGAAACTGTTCTTTTATAATTCAATAATTAGAGTTACAATGTGCGTGAGCTTTTCCAAGCCTCACGACTTTAGAACTGGCCCGCGGCCAAACCCAACCGAATTAATATTGTTTACAGTTTGAACGACCTGCGTTCCTTCACCCGACTGTCGCACAGTCATTTGTGTGGATAGACCGAACAGCCTACCCGTAACCTTATCGTTCGGTCGCACCGAACTTCTGAACGAGCCCGCGACTCTTGTCGAACTGTTCGGAGCTTGACCCCGGTGAGAGTATAGTCGCACGACTTTCGTGCTGTCTCAACCGAACTGTCAACCCGTCTTCGTTCGCTGCCCGATGTGTCTCTACACCCCGGCTCTTCGTTCACCCTCGGCCTGCAGTCGCACTGCGCTATCCCCGACCTCTTCACCACTTCCACGGCCAAGTCCTCTTCACATTTCGCACTTCGTTGCTTTGTGCAGGTTCCTTGAGAGATAGATCGAAGACTGAATGATAAGATGATCGAATTCACTTGATGATTTTCCATTTGCAATGCTCCCCTTTATATATGAGTTCACCGCCTTATTATGAGGGGCGCCGGTCCACAAGCCGACCCCAAATATTGTTTTAATTATTTTAATTAGCGCCTCGGCCGACTTGACTTCCTTCTCGAACCGTCGTGTGTGGGTGTCGTTCCATTGTGGGTCGGCCTTCGTGTACGAAGCCGCCCACGCAAGGAACGTATAAGCCTTCGTCGCTTTGTTACGTGCGCCCACACTTGGTCCATCTCTTGTCAATCTGCCACCCGTTCGTTTGCTCTCTTCGTTCGAGCATGTGCGCCTATGCTTCGTTCGGGCTTTCATGCCTCTTACGTTGCAACGGTCATGCCCACTTTCGTGTCAAGTCTCCAAACAGCTATCGGGTGGGTGGTCGTTTCCGCCATCGTTCGGGCCGCCCTCCGTCATGCGGAGCGCCCAGATCTCCGGTCGTTACACGCCCGAATGAGTTCACCCGAACGACTTGCCCGAACGACCCGCCCGAACGAGTTCACCCGAACGACCCGCCCGAACGAGTTCACCCGAACGACCCGCCCGAACGACTTCGCACGCACACCATCAAACGACTCACCCATACGAACGGACAAGGGAGAGCCGGGCAAACGAGCTGCACGAACGTGCACAAAGCCAACCTCGGGTCACAACTTAGCATTTTTTGATACGGGCTCGTTCGCCCGGGTGCGCCCTCGCCCGACCCGCCTTGTAATGACCGAAGATCTGGGCGCTCCGCACGACGGAGGGCGGCCCAAACGATGGTAGAAACGACCACCCACCCGATAGCCGTTTGGAGACTTGACACAAAAGTGGGCATGACTGGTGCGACGAAAGTGGCACGAAAGCCCGAATGAACGATGGGCGCACATAACCGGGTCGTTGACACTCCGAACGAGTGGGTGAACGAACGGGTGGCTAACACGACGGAGAATGAAACCAAAGTGTGGGCGCGCGGGCAGCAAGTGGACCGAAAGGCACGATGGGGGAATCGACAACGGATGACATAATTGCGGACGACGAGACACATGCGGGCTAAGTAAGCGATCTACTGAACGTGGGCTTATACGTCGCCTTGCGTGGGTGGCTTCGTACACAAAGCCGACCCGCAAGGGACCACACACACGACGGTTCGAATTTCGGGCAAGTCGGTTGGGGCGCTGAACGATTAAACAAACATTATTTGGGGGTGTCGGTTTGGAGGCCGACGCCCTTCCTTTGGCGGTGGATCACATATAAGTAGAGGTGCATCGCAAGGGAGAAAATCATCAAGTCTTCGATCATTCACTTGATCTATACACATCCTCTCCAACAGTGCGAAGATGCGAGGCTAGCCGAACGGACGAGGAGGAGTAGGGGTCGGTGAAGTGCAGCGCGGCTGCAGTTGAACGAAACAAGGATTGTCGCACAAACGGTCTTGGCAGGGACGATCGAGAGGACGAACGACAAACGACCGCGCACAGTCCTGAACGACCACGGGTCGTTCACAAATCTGAACAGTTCGGCGAAGTGCCAAGACCGCGGGTCTATAACAGCGCACGGGATCGGACATTGGCCGCGGGCCTACTTTACAGCGAGGCGCTGCGAGTGCACGGCGAATCAGTGGAACAGTCGGTCGAACCGAACGGACGCCCGATCTTGGGCAGAGGTAAACGACCGCGGGTCGTGCAAGCCAAGAGTTCTATTGTATCGCCTGACACGGGTTGTAATTGTAAAACTGATATTATTGTTGGTTAAACAGTTTGGGCGCAACTCGGTTAGAGTTGACGACCCGCCCGGTCATACATTGTGTTAATCGTGTGGATTGTTTCTTATTGCTGTTTATGGTTAACGATGGTATGAAGTAAACAATTATAATTGCTGTTCATATATCGGTTATAAGAAAAGAGTTAACAGTGGAAAATAATAAACATAACACGGTTGGTTAAGTAAATTGGTGTAGGAAGTCGTAAAGAGGCGTAGTCCACTTTGCCCGAAACCCGGCAAAGGTGGTGCCGCACCTCCCGTTTAACGAAAAAAAGTAGCGGGGGCGTGACAGATGGTATCAGAGCTTAGGTGGAGCTGGTGAACAGAACAGTGACAGGGAAGAACGCACAGGTTGACGGGCGAACAGGTTAGCAGGTGCGGATATCGGTTGGAGAGCCGGTTGACAAAGAAACGCAGGTGTGTCACATTCGGTTAGACGGAAAGGTGACAGGTGCGCACAGGTACACGGAAGATTGAACGAACGGGCAGGTCGGGTCGAGTGTGCAGTGAACAAAGAGGAACGACAGGTCGTGATTCGGGTCAGTAAACCAGGTGAACAGCTGAACGAAAACTGAATAGGTCGGGTAGGCCGAACATTCGGGAGAAAACAGTTGGGCGAAGGACCGAACGAGCAACACGCAGGTTGGCTCAGTTGAACCGGTTGGACAGGTGACGGATCGGGCCGTGAGCTGAACAAAAGGAAGATGGTGCTTGAAAGGACTCTGGGCACCATGACTCATGGAGAGTCGAGCGGAGCGGGGAAGTTCAAGGTCAGTTTCACATGGTCGAGTGCAGATCACCGGGTGAGCATGGAGCAGGCAGGCAAACTGGAGATGAACCGGGAGGTTGTCGAAGCATGGGAGCGCATAGAGAAATGGAACTTGAGATGGGCCAAATTTGAAGCCGAAATGGGACGGATTTGAGAGTCTTGTTTGGCGCTTCAAAGAGAGCTGGGCGAACTCAAGGGACCGTGCACATGCAAGACGAAAAAGGACCCGATTGACAAAACAGTCCACTTGGCCGGATTGGATCTCCAAGGGGCCTTCGATGAAAGAGCCCGGTTGCGAGAGAGGAAGATAGAAGTGGAAACGGAAGTCAAGCAGGTCGAAGAGGAGATCAGGAGGAGACTCCTCGGGAAGAAAGTTGTGATAGTCGGGCAGGATGAACTCGACTTTGTTAACCAGATGGGAACGCAGAGCCGTGAGGACGAACGGTGGGATGCTGCTAGAGAACAGGTTGACGGAAAGTTTCACAAGGCTGAACGAAGCACGGGGACGGATAGAAAGCAGGCCGAACCGAGCTCGTCAAAGCAAGGTGAGACGAAAGGGAAGAGACCCTTGAAATGTTGGATTTGTGAAGGGCCGCACATGGCGAGAAAGTGCAGCTACAGATTAAGAGAACTGAACGAGAATCAGCCCGGGAGAACAGAGGCAGAGTGCGCATATGCGAAGGCACTACCTCAACCCGGCATAAGGTTGAAGACACGGAGGGAAGCTCAGGAGGAGTACATCCGACACTTAGAATAGAAAGGTCCGGGCAGATGGGCCGACTTGTTGAATGAGGGGGAGCCACCAGACTCACCTCCTTCGGGGCTCGCTTAGATGAAACAGGAGCCCGGGCTCACCGTTGGCTGCTCAAGGCAGTGAGCCCGTATGGTGATTGGGCAGGTTGGTCCGAAAGGCAACAGAAAAGTGGGGTTCCCACAAGAATTGAGCCAGGGACCGAAACGATAAGTGTTGCTTAACACTTGCACGGAGGTCCACACATGATGACTTGGAGGTCCGAAACATTGAGGAGCCGAGTCGATATACGACTTGATGTAGTATGGGATACATACTCCCGGACAGTGCATAGGATCACATGATGGGAGGGCGACTTGGTACGGAAGGCCGAAGAGGGCATGATGGTGTGGAGGTTGTCGGGACGACAACGGAATAAGGTGGGGGAGGATGTAACGACCGGAGATCTGTGCACTCCGCACGACGGAGGGCGGCCCGAACGATGGTAGAAACGACCACCCACCCGATAGCCGTTTGGAGACTTGACACAAAAGTGGGCATGACCGGTGCGACGAAAGTGGCACGAAAGCCCGAATGAACGATGGGCGCACATAACTGGGTCGTTGACACTCCGAACGAGTGGGCGAACGAACGGGTGGCTGACACGACGGAGAATGAAACCAAAGTGTGGGCGCGCGGGCAGCAAGTGGACCGAAAGGCACGATGGGGGAATCGACAACGGACGACATAATTGCGGACGACGAGACACATGCGGGCTAAGTAAGCGATCTACTGAACGTGGGCTTATACGTCGCCTTGCGTGGGCGGCTTCGTACACAAAGCCGACCCGCAAGGGACCACACACACGACGGTTCGAATTCCAGGCAAGTCGGTTGGGGCGCTGAACGATTAAACAAACATTATTTGGGGGTGTCGGTTTGGAGGCCGACGCCCTTCCTTTGGCGGTGGATCACATATAAGTAGAGGCGCATCACAAGGGAGAAAATCATCAAGTCTTCGATCATTCACTTGATCTATACACATCCTCTCCAACAGTGCGAAGATGCGAGGCTAGCCGAACGGACGAGGAGGAGTAGGGGTCGGTGAAGTGCAGCGCGGCTGCGGTTGAACGAAACAAGGATTGTCGCACAAACGGTCTTGGCGGGGACGGTCGAGAGGACGAACGACAAACGACCGCGCACAGTCCTGAACGACCGCGGGTCGTTCACAAATCTGAACAGTTCGGTGAAGTGCCAAGACCGCGGGTCTATAACAGCGCACGGGATCGGACATTGGCCACGGGCCTACTTTACAGCGAGGCGCTGCGAGCGCACGGCGAATCAGTGGAACAGTCGGTCGAACCGAACGGACGCCCGATCTTGGGCAGAGGTAAACGACCGCGGGTCGTGCAAGCCGAGAGTTCTATTGTATCGCCCGACACGGGTTGTAATTGTAAAAATGATATTATTGTTGGTTAAACAGTTTGGGCGCAACTCGGTTAGAGTTGACGACCCGCCCGATCATACATTGTGTTAATCGTGTGGATTGTTTCTTATTGCTGTTTATGGTTAACGATGGTATGAAGTAAACAATTATAATTGTTGTTCATATATCGGTTATAAGAAAAGAGTTAACAGTGGAAAATAATAAACATAACACGGTTGGTTAAGTAAATTGGTGTAGTAAGTCGTAAAGAGGCGTAGTCCACTTTGCCCGAAACCCAGCAAAGGTGGTGCCGCACCTCCCGTTTAATGAAAAAAAGTAGCGGGGGCGTGACACGCCTGAACAAGTTCACCCGAACGACCCGCCCGAACGACTTCGCACGCACGCCCTCAAACGACTCACCCATACGAACGGACAAGGGAGAGCCGGGCAAACGAGCTGCACGAACGTGCACAAAGCCAACCTCGGGTCACAACTTAGCATTTTTTGATACGGGCTCGTTCGCCCGGGTGCGCCCTCGCCCGACCCGCCTGACGAGTCACCCCGAACGACCCGCCCGAACGACTTCGCACGCACGCCCTCAAACGACTCACCCAAACGAAAGGACAAGGGAGAGCCGGGCAAACGAGCTGCACGAACGTGCACAAAGCCAACCTCGGGTCACAACTTAGCATTTTTTGATACGGGCTCGTTCGCCCGGGTGCGCCCTCGCCCGACCCGCCTGACGAGTTCACCCGAACGACCCGCCCGAACGACTTCGCACGCACGCCCTCAAACGACTCACCCAAACGAAAGGACAAGGGAGAGCCGGGCAAACGAGCTGCACGAACGTGCACAAAGCCAACCTCGGGTCACAACTTAGCATTTTTTGATACGGGCTCGTTCGCCCAGGTGCACCCTCACCCGACCTGCCTGAACGAGTTCACCCGAACGACCTGCCCGAACGAGTTCCCATGCACGCCCACAAACGACTCACCCAAACGAAGGGACAAGGGAGAGCTGGGCAAACGAGTTGCATGAACGTGCACAAAGCCAACCTCGGGTCACAACTTAGCATTTTTTGATACGGGCTCGTTCGCCCAGGTGCACCCTCGCCCAACCCGCCTGAACGAGTTCACCCGAACGACTCGCCCGAACGTGCTCGCACGCACGCCCTCAAACGACTCACCGAAACGAAGGGACAAGGGAGAGCCCGGCAAACGAGCTGCACGAACGTGCACAAAGCCAACGTCGGGTCACAACTTAGCATTTTTTGATACGGGCTCGTTCACCTGGGTGTGCCCTCGCCTGACCCACCTGAACGAGTTCACCCAAATGACCCGCCTGAACGAGTTCACAGGCACGCCCTCAAACGACGCACCCAAATGAAGGGACAAGGGAGAGCCGGGAAAACGAGCTGCACGAATGTGCACAAAGCTAACCTTGGGTCACAACTTAGCATTGTTTGATACGGGTTCGTTCGCCTGGGTGCGCCCTCACCCGACCCGCCTGAACGAGTTCACCCAAATGACCCGTTTGAACGAATTCGCACACACAACCTCAAACGACTCACCCAAACGAAGGGACAAGGGAGAGCCGGAAAAATGAGCTGCACGAACGTGCACAAAGCCAACCTCGGGTCACAACTTAGCATTTTTTGATACGGGCTCGTTCGCCTGGGTGCGCCCTCGCCCGACCCGCTTGAACGAGTTCACTCGAATGACCCGCCCAAATGAGTTCGCACGCACACCCTCAAATGACTAACCCAAATGAAGGGACAAGGGAGAGCCGAGAAAACGAGCTGCACGAACATGCACAAAGCCAACCTCGGGTCACAACTTAGCATTTTTTGATATAGGCTCGTTCGCCCGGGTGCACGCTCACCCAACCTGCCTGAACGAGTTCACCCGAACGAGTTTGCACGCACGCCCTCAAACAACTCACCCAAACGAAAGGACAAGGGAGAGCCAGGCAAAGGAGCTGCACGAACGTGCACAAAGCCAACCTCGGGTCACAACTTAGCATTTTTTGATATGGGCTCGTTCGCCTAGGTGCGCCCTCACCCGACCCGCTTGAACGAGTTCACCCGAACGACCCGCCCGAACAATTTCGCACGCACGCCCTCAAACGACTCACCAAAACGAATGGACAAGGGACTGCCGAGCAAACGAGCTGCACGAAAGTGTACAAAGCCAACCTCAGGTCACAACCTAGAATTTTTTGATATGGGCTCGTTTGCCCGGGTGTGCCTTCACCAACCCGCCTGAACGAGTTCACCCGAACGACCCGCCTGAACGAGTTCGCATGCACGCCCTCAAACGACTCACCCAAACGAAGGGACAAGGGAGAGCCGGGCAAACGAGCTGCACGAATGTGCACAAAGGCAACCTTAGGTCACAACTTAGCATTTTTTGACATGAGCTCGTTCCTCGGGTGTGCCCTCGCCCGACCCATCTGAACGAGTTCACCCGAACGACCCACCCGAACGAGTTCACACGCACGCCGTGAAACGACTCACCCAAACAAAGGGACAAGGGAGAGTCGGGCAAACGAGCTACACGAACGTGCAAAAAGCCAACCTCGGGTCACAACTTAGCATTTTTTGACACGGGCTCATTCGCCCCGGTGCGCCCTCGCCCGACCCGCCTGAACGAGTTCACCCGAACGATCCGCCCGAACGACCTGCCCGAACGCGTTCACACACACGCCCTCAAACGACTCACCCAAACGAAGGGACAAGGGAGAGCCGGGCAAACGAGCTGCACGAACATGTACAAAGCCAACCTCGGGTCACAACTTAGCATTTTTTGACACGGGCTCGTTCGCCTGGGTGCGCCCTTGCCCGACCCGCCTGAACGAGTTCACCCGAACGACCCGCCTGAACGAGTTCGCATGCACGCCCTCAAACGACTCACCCAAACGAAGGGACAAGGGAGAGCCAGGAAAACGAGCTGCACGAATGTGCACAAAGCCAACCTCGGGCCACAACTTAGCATTTTTTGACACGGGCTCATTCGCATGGGTGCACCCTCACCCGACCCGCCTGAACGAGTTCACCCGAACGACCCGCCCGAACGACCTGCCCGAACGCCCTCAAACGACTCACCGAAACGAAGGGACAAGGGAGAGCCGGGAAAACGAGCTGCACGAACGTGCACAAAGCCAACCTCGGGTCACAACTAGGCATTTTTTGACACGGGCTCGTTCGCCCGGGTGCGCCCACGCTCGACCCACCTGAACGAGTTCACCCGAAAGACCCGCCCGAATGAGTTCGCACGCACGCCCTCAAACGACTCACCCAAATGAAGGGACAAGGGAGAGCCGGGAAATTGAGCTGCACGAACGTGCACAAAGCCAACCTTTGGTCACAACTTAGCATTTTTTGACATGGGCTCGTTCGCTCGGGTGCGCCCTCGCCCGACCCGCCTGAACGAGTTCGCTTGAACGACCCGCCCGAACGAGTTCGCACGCACGCCCTCAAACGACTCACCCAAACGAAGGGACAAGGGAGAGCCAGGAAAACGAGCTGCATGAACGTGCACAAAGCCAACCTC
>APFE031629722.1:49661-61190 GCA_000404065.3 Pinus taeda | reverse complement strand
ACAGGTTCTCTCTACCTTGCCTGCGTGTACGCATCCCAAACTCATTGTACCTGCGTACTTGTACGCTCTGTAAGTCAAGGGATGGGTGCGTACTCCTATATGGGTCAAGAGGCGCGAGTTTCATCTTAAAAAAGTTACTTGTGGTCACTTCTAGAGCATTCTAGAAGATTGTTTGACGTGTATTAAGCGCCTCCAGATGGTTCATGCATCCCTATGATAGAGGAACTTATCCCATCAAGAGAGGAACTACCCCATCCAAAAGAGGGAGTATCCCATTGATGTTGGACCTGAATAACTTCCTTTAGAACACTATAAATACAGGCATTGGGCCAGAGGAGGAGAGGTTGAAAGCTGAACATTCCAAAGGGTAGATGCTTTTGGAATTAGGACTTCCTTGTAGAAGCTTGTAAGGAGAGATTCCCATGCTTTCTTATTTCATTTGGAAGTGGGTGAGCTTGTCAAAGTAGAGGAAAACTCTTGCTAGACCCTGGGAGGAACTTGCACAACACCAAGGCTCAGGTTGTAATGGTGTCCTTTTGTTTCCTATTAATACAAATAAGTCCATTCTTCTCAATGATTTGTTGTTAATGAATTGTTTCATATACTCTTTGGTCTATATGTTGAATATGTTTTGTTTTATGAGATATTCAGGTGTTATGTAATTGTTTGATTGTTAGTGTATGCAAGTTTCGAAGTGAAGGAGGAGCTCATCTGGATCAACGAGGCTAGACTACTACAACAGCATTGGATTTAAGGTAGGATCGAAAACGCTTGGTTTCTCGTATGATAATGCATGTTTAGAGAAGGATTGCTCTTACTTGTCTTGTTTGTCACTAGAAAGTCTTAGGCTTCTAGGGAGGTTGGTTTTGTCTGCAAAATTAACTCTTTCTGCATGACAGGGTGCCTTATGACCCTAATCACTTCATTTCCCTTAGGAGGATAAAATACAAATTGGGTGGCTATGCTCATGTGAAACTGCCTCATATTGAGCAGTATGCCAATGCCCTAAGCTGGAAGGAAGGCACCTTAGAAGAGCCAATTGGTAAAGAAGAAATGCTACGAAGAGAGGGAAGGAATCTTGAAAAAGAGGCTAACTTGGAAACTTGTGGGCAGGTTTCTTCCTCCTGTCAAAAGAAAATTGGAGCAGCTGCCTCATCTTCCACAGCCCAGCAACAGGCAACCGGAATAGCCCAACAGGAATCAAACAAAGATAAAGGCAAGCAGGTGGAGCAGGAACAACCACCTCCTAGGACAGAGCAGCAAACAGAACATCAAGTGGAAAAGGAGCTTGAAAAGCAAGAAGAACATCAAGAATAAGGGCAGCCTATGCAGCAAGAGCAAATGGCTGAAGCCTCAACACCAACTGAGCAATAGGCTCAAGAGAAAATGCCTTCTGGGCAAGAAAAGGCAGTGGAGGCCTCAGTGCTTCAAACTCCACAAAGGGAGGAAAAGGGAAAGAAGAGGGACAGAGAACAGGAGACTCCCCTCACCACGTCAACAAATCAAGGGGAGAAAAGGCAGAGATTAAATCCCCTCTTTGAGGAAGAAATGCCTATGGGGCAATCGTTGCGAATGGGCCCACCAAGTATGGAGGCATGTGCTAGTTCCTTTGAGCAGGAACAAGAGAGAACTATCGGAGGAGAGGTCAGCTCCTCAAGCCATCAAAGGAGAACATAGGCAGGCATCAAGCAACAGTTTATTGAGATCAAGAGGAGAAATGAGCCACTCAGGCTCGAAATCTACAACCAGTTGCTGAAGATGGCCCCCACCAATGAACAAAGGTTTATGTCAGCCTATGACATCACAGAAGGTAAAATGACCATGATTCATTTCATGCCCACCATGTTGCATCTACCGTCAGCTGCAGACTATATAAGAACCAACCTTGAGGTTATTGCAAAGGACATCCACCCTATGGACCAAATAAAGCTTCACAAGCAAACGGGTGAGATGGTCTATGCAACATTGACAGACAAAACAATGTTGGCTAATAGGTTGGAAAACAACCTAAATAATACAGCTGCCCAACTTGAGTTGGAGAAGGCATCCTCCCTCGCCAAAGACAACAGGATCAAGTCTTTGGAGGACATAATTATAGAGCTTGGGCATGACCCCAAGGATCCAAAAGCCATAAAATCACTGCTAAAGATAAGAGACACAGATATTGCAGCCCTAAGAAAGAAGGTAAAGCTCCCAACAACCATTTACCCCCAAACAGATGAGGTTGCTCAACAGAGGCAAGACTAGGAAGTAGTTTCATTGCTGGTAGCATTGCACAAGCAACTAGTGCAGACAGAAGGGAAACTGGAGGATACAGAAGCTGCACTGCAGGCAGCCCTGCAGCTTTAAGAGGGAGGCCAGACTTATCAGCCCCCTCCAGACGTTATAAACCTTGAGGAACCCCCAAAGACTACTCTTCCTCCCACAGAACCAGCAGCACCATCAACATCAACAACAGCACCATCAACATCAACAGCAGCGCCATCAACATCAACAACAGCACCAGCACCAACGACAGAGCAGGCTCTGAGGCTTGACATGCAGAAATTGATGGGTGAGATACAAGCCCTCGAAGCCCAGATGACAGAACTGAATGGAGCCAAGGAGAATTTGGCCAAGCTGAATGAGAAATATGACAAATCCAAGCAAAATGTGGCTGAGAAAGGGAGAGAAATAAAGGCTCTCAAAGAAAGGATAAAGGAGCTGGAGAAAGAGCTCACCCTTGACAAAGTGGTGGCTGAGACCAGGACAGTTTTGTGGACCCACATTGGCCAATCAATAACGGATCAGTGGCAATACATTGAAACTATCCATGAGCAAATGGAGCTCATAGGCAAAGCACAAAGGGAAGTCCATAGAGCAAGGGCATCTCTAAGCAGTATGCCTGAGATAACCAACAGAATGATTAATGTGCTTAACAACCGGACAAGTCCTCAGCTAGCAGCAATTGGGATCTCCAATAGGACAAAAACAATCCAGCTGATAAAGAGGGTGCTCACACTAAAATGCCTGGTGCAGACATTCGAAAGAAGAAGCCAGGACATGCAAACAGAGGTCAGCAAGTTCATGGACAAGTTTGCAGCATTACAGGGCAGAGGTCTTCCAAGCTTGCTCAACAGTGCAGGGAAACTTCTATCACATGAGGTTTATGCAAAAAGGGTGAACACATTTGCCACCAATCAGATCAGTCAAGGATCAAGCAGCTCACAGGTAATAGGGCCAGCATCTGGGCAAAGTCTCTATGATAGAGTAGAGAATTTGTTTTTTACTATGAATGAGATCAGCCATTTATTTGAAGTGCCTCCGAACTTCTACAAATACACAGAGGTAGATGAGACCTTGGATGCAATTTTGAGGCATCAATTGCCTACACAGGAATGGTGGACCTCAATGATACAATTATTATTATATGCAGGGGGTTTCATCAAAGTTTTGTCATCAAAATATATAAGTCATCACATTCAGAAAATATGTTACATATACTATGACTGAGAAAGGTGGAATGAGCCAACTCAACAGGAAGATTCGGCCACCAAAAGCAACAATGACAGCTACAGGTAACATGGCCGAGAAAGCTACAACATGACAAAGTATAAAGACACATCATTCACATCATTCAGCATTAAAGCAGAATGCTCAACCGACTCAGTCTCCTCCAAAGGTCAAGAAGAGGCCTGACAGCATTAAAGACCATTTATCTTACATTTAGAGTAGCAATAACTTTCTTATTTGATATTTTGTAAAGTTGGTGAGCATAGTTAATCTATCAAATGACTCAGCATTAAGATATTTTGTAAAACCTGTATATATTCCCCCTCGCACAAACTTTCAAGGGGTTGTTGTGGTTAGTTTTGTTGTTCTCTTATGAAGGAATGAGAACTCGACTGTAACTTTCAGAAGGATTTTATAAATAAAGCTTGGAGTTTACAGGAAATGAGTCTTACTGGTGCATGCTGTGATTGGAACCATTGAATGCTACAGGATTCTAGTGCTATGGCTTGATATAATAAGTGTTTTCTATCTCTGTTAATGTTTCTGTTATTTGTTTTAACTCATGACTCTCACGTATTGTTCTAAATCTAGAAAAGAAGGAAAAATAATAGCTCAGGATTTGTCCATGGAGACACCTTGATCTCAATCTATCTTCACTATAAATGTTTTTCTATAACTTCAAATGTTTAAATTGGAATTCTTAACTACTCCAATAAGCCCTAAATATCTTCACAGTCACTATTTAGTAATTCATTTATGCTACTAGGTAGAGATTGTTGTTCAAATTGATATCACACTGTCTATATCTCCATTTCCCATTGTTTCACTCACTAAACGGAAAATTATATCAGCAATAGCCATCTAGCCTTGCAGCAAAAATTTCTCCATCACAGGCACCAGAACTATCTCACATTTCTGACTCCATATGCCCAATGGATTAGCATCTTCTGCACACTTCATGCCCTTCTTACAACAAAAGTTTACCAACCAAAGTCTTAAACAGGAAACTGAAACTTTTAACTAACCTAAAATCTTCACAACACTTAGCTGAAATTTAAAGAGAGACCCCTCTCTAATTATAGATAGGCTAGGGTCTATAATACAAAGATTGGTTAGTGGTTACCCCGGTCGTATTCCCTTGGGAGTCATAGGGAACAACCTGGGTGTTAACAGAATCCACCACGCATTATGGCTGCAGCTGGATCCTGACCTCGCGCCTTGATCTGCATCATGTAGGCAGGTGTTTGATCGATCAAAAATTCATAACTTTGACATTTCGCTCATCATGGCCCATTGATCTATAGAATTTACAAAATATCTGTTGCAAAGTCTGTGTATACTTCTGTAACAGGTGAGAGTTGTCCGTTGTGTGCTTCCCCCCACATGACAGATCATGCACTAGAACACGGGTGTTGTACTTGGCCCTACCTTGGCCTCTGGTCTCATTGGCATGGGTCCCCCTCCTGCCAAATAGTTTTCGAATACTAGACGGTGATCCTTATCGTGGCCCTGTCCTTTACATTTTATGCACCATACTTCTTCGTGCGCTTCAGGTCAGGGTGCCCTACCCTGCTTCAAACTTTGCATCTCCAAGCATAGGTTCTATAGTTTCATGTGGATTTGTTGGACTCCCAACCTCGAATCCTAGATTAGCATTTCATGCAACCGCATCGCTATTTCCAAATATTCTGCCTGGGTAGAGAGCTTCTGTTATGACAACGTCGTCGTCAGGTGTGGTGCTAAAGATGCCATAAACCATGCTTGGTGCTACGCATTTGTGAGTTTCATATTAGCCTCGTAGATCATACTTTTTAGCCTTTGATCTTGATTCCAATGGGTTTTTCCTTGAAGCATCGTGATCTCCTTAAATCTGATGATTGATTGTGTCTTTGACTTCGATCGGCTAAACTCTCTGTTCAACACAATCTGGATCTTCGCTATTTCTGCATTCGGGTGATCATTGGAGTGTTCGATATACCACATTAGCATTCGGTCCTGCAGTGGGGTTACCAATGTGGCCTTCTTAATGTTATCATTTGTAACCCTGTGTACTTCCCACACTCCTCTTACTATGAACCAAAACTGATCTGGATCTTCGTTTGCTACTCCTCAAAATACCGGCAGCTTGATCGTGCTCACCATGGTAAACTACTGGTTTGGTGGAGGTGGTGTGAGCGAAGATGGAGGTGAAGGAGGTGATGTGAGTGGTTGTATTAGTGGGAATGATAACTACAGAATGTGTTTCCATATCAAACTGACCACACTCCTTGGAAAAACCTTGGCATGCTCTTCATCGTTTCTTCATACTCATTAATGTATTCTCATCACCCGTTTTTCACACAGCAGCATCTTAATCCAGGTATTCAAGGATTTGATGTACTTACCTTGTGGTCCCTTGAGAAAACATATTTCTGCTTCGATGTAGCTTATGGTAGATTCTATCACAAATTCAGTGATAAACCCTCCTATTATCTAATCCATCCAATGGTCTACGGTCCGTGCAACCTTATCTTTAGATGCTTCTAGCTCGTGCACCAACTCTGGAGTCCACACTATTGGTTGATCAAGTCTGCACCTTCCCTAGCTATCTGCTAGCCTCGCGATCCAATCACACAGTTCTGAAGAGAAGAACGCAATGAAGATCTCATGGATTTCCATACATATGAAGCGATCCAACCACCTATTCTCAGATATCTGTGGGGTTTTGTTTTCCTGTACTACGAACTCGTGAAGCTTCTGATCCAACCAATCTTCAATTTCCTTCTTTGTAGGGTTCTAGTGTTCTCGCACCAGACATCCCTTAGGCAGATCTCAGTCCCAGCAATGATACCATTGGTTGGCTTATTGGGCCCTGACCCAGGTTCAGAAATGTTTAGCCAAACAAATCTCGAAACTACTAGCCCTTTCGGCAATAGTCCACAGAGCGCGAACTGAGGTCTCACCCAAGGTAGTATGGGAGGGTGCTAGAACCAGGTTTCCACACTCTAGGGATGTCTTGATGAGGTCTGGAAGGTTCGCGAATCGATCCCTCGCACTACACTACTTCAACAAAGCTGCCTGCTCAGAGCGACTACCTTCATGGGGCTTGGAGAATGAGCACTAAAGCTCTTTACTATGGTTAGTATTATTATAGATCTTTGATTAATTTAAGTAGGCACAATACTTTCATTTACCATTTAACATAAACAAACATGCGTGCAATCATAAACTGTAAACAAATGTGTAAACAAAAACAGAGCAACAGATATGCGATATTCCAAAACCAGCTTATATTTATCAATGCTTCTCCTAGTTACAATTCACTTCCTACCCTGCGCACACAACTGTAGAGGTTTGAGCACACAGCTGTAGACTCTACTAGGCCTCTGTGCGCACAACTGTGGAGCCTCTATCTCCTACTACAACCCTAAACCTAGTCTACATATTCAAATCCAATGATGCATTCAGAAAACCATAATACTTAGATAACACCCCAAAAACTGCGTTTTACACTTAGAGCCTTGCTCTATTTATACATTCCCATGGTCCACGGAGCATGGGTAGACCGACACCTTCTTTATTACATTACATTATTTGAGGGTAGAAAACCATTTGACTTGACTCATCACCATCTGTGCTCCGCACACTTCGCGAAGCTTTTACAATACCATTACCCAACATTGTGGGCTTTAGCCCCCAAAATAGTTACACAGGGGATTCACTACCCAACAAGATCCCCTTGACATGTTCATGGGTCTAGCACGGTCAATAGATTCCTTTGTCGAAAACTGAGTAGAAAAACCTCCTTGGAACACAGTTGCATCCCTTGTTTGATAAGTGATATACCACTTGATTCTACTCTCTATAAATGTTATTAGAGGTCAATCTTTGAAAGGTATTCATCAAAGATCTTATGCATTGCATCTAAAAGGTAGGGGAAGGTGGTCCAAATATTGCTCTCAATTGTACCCAATCTAGGGTCATCTTTGAATCTCCAGACATAGGTAAATCTTCAATTATAAGCCAATTAGCACATAGAAGAGCCCCCAAGAGAATTATTAGCTCAACTCTATTATTTGACCTTGTGCCATTATACCAACTAAAATGGAAGGTGTTGTCTGGCTTCAAAACCAAATGTGTCCCACTTCCACAAACCCCATTGGTGGATGCTCCATAAAAAATAAAAAATAAAAATTAAAATTAAAAAATAAAGTATGACCATAGCTCCACGAGTCGAAACTATCTTCTAGGTTGTTCCTCCTTCATTAGCCATATCTCCAAAAAATATGCAAAGATCTTTAAATAGGGGTCTCTAGTATCTAGTTCTATTTGTTCAAAAATCTTCTCATTCCTACTTCTCCATATGCCCCACAAAATATAGAAAGGCAAGGAACAATATGTCTTGAAACCTTCAAACCATTGAGTGATACATATCTAAATTGAAACCATGTTCTAGATTACATGTATTTTAAGTGTTTGAAGAACTCCACTCCATACCTAGATCACAAAAGGACATGTTAGAAATATATGTTCCATGTTTTCTAAATCTTCTTTTCATAAAGAGCATGTTCCAAGATCCTAAAAGCCCCTTTTATGGATATTATCCCAAGTTAAAATATTATTGTGGACCACCAGCCACATAAAACATTTTAATTTGAGAGGTATATCCCATCTCCACGTTTTATGAAACCAAAAATCATTATCATTCAAGCCACGTCCATGATAAATATGTTTATAAATATCTTTAATCGAGATCTTCTCATTATACATAACACCTTCCCATTTTAGCTTTTCTTTCTTTTGAGTGAGTTTTAAACCTGTTAGACTTAATAGTGTTGTGAAACGTGCCCATTCCATAAATAGATTGTTGGGTCCCTATAATACTAGTGATTACCCCATTACTATTGTAGTTGTACCCCTTATTAATATTGTTGTGCCCCTATTGTCCCCATATTTTTATTACTGTGCCCCATAGAATCCCTCTATTGTTATTTTTGTGGCTTTATATTATTTTTGTTAGGTCGGCTGGGTTATATGTGACTCCTTAGACTCCTATATATAGAAGAAGGTTTTATCATTTGAATCATCCCAGAATTTTCTTTATGTAATGTGAAGGAGGTTTCCCCCTCGAAGATGTTTGAAATCTAAGGCGTTGTCTATCTTTCTATCTTTCTTGAGCTGGTTTCATAACATTGGTACAGAGCTTTGGATTCTAGGGTTTCGCTGCTCCAAACAGGTCATCGTGGAATTTTCGCTATAACTTTTTTTCTGCGATGTTTCATAATCTAAAAACAAAACCCATATGATTAGACATCGTACTGAATCTTAGGTCCGAATTTCAGAGCCTTTCACGCTATATTTTCGGAGATATGAACTGAGGAAGTTGGTCCTTTTGCAGAATCTTGAATTACATTTAAAACAGGTGACCTGGGGAAAATCGTCATAACTTTCTCTCTGAGCATCAAATTGCAATTTCGTAAGAAGGTACAAAACGAGGACAGACTGTAGTTTCTTGTACATATTTTGTAGATCCAGAGGTCAAAAGAGGGACACGTGGCATGTCATACAAGTTTTCTCTACTGAATTAGTCTATAATCAGGTCACTGTGGGATATTTTGGATAACACTTCATTGAAGAATCCAATTGGGGTCAGACTAGTGGCATTGGAAAGAGGACACAGAGGGCTACTGCAGGTCACAATTTCAGAACTGGATGATCCGAAATTACAAAGATACATAAGAGGCAATATCAAGCTCCTACAAAGTGAAAAAATGTGTGTATATTTTTTTAAATGTTTGCTTAAGCTTGGTTTGAAAAATTATTTTGAAGGAATTCAAAGGGCATACTGAAGCATTATTATCAGTAATTGATCCCTGGAAGAAAGAAAATGGAAACACCTAGT
The DNA here is from genome assembly GCA_000404065.3 of Pinus taeda. NCBI lineage: Eukaryota > Viridiplantae > Streptophyta > Pinopsida > Pinales > Pinaceae > Pinus > Pinus taeda. The sequence goes on along the minus strand of APFE031629722.1, from coordinate 51,817 downwards.
AGGCGACCTGAAAGCTCTAGCATGAATCATGAAGAAGAGGAAGAAATGCAACATGATATATCAAAATTACGAGACCAAGTGCAACAAGTGTCACTTGCACAAAAAGGAACAAAATCTAAGATGGATTGTTTAAAGAAAGGTCTAGAAGCTAGGATGAATGATGTGGAAGCTAAGATGGATGATTTGAAGATAGATTTTAAGACATACATGGAAGAATTGAAGAGAAATATGAATAAATTGCTACAAGAAAGGGTCACTAAGGGTGAAAGGGTAGTAAAGGAAACTCATGATGAGAACAAAAGAAATATTAATCATGATTCCATGGACTCTAATGTTGGATAGAAGACCCACCATATTCCAAAAATCAATATGAGGAAGTTTGATGGCAACGATCCCTCAACATGGATATTACAGATGGAGAAATTTTTCGATCTTAATAATGCACAAAACACACAAAAGGTAAGTATGGCAACTTTATATTTGGAACCAAATCAGTTTGTATGGTATCAATGGCTTTTCTCTCGTAAAAAAATTATGGCTTGGGCAATTTTTACGGAAGAATTGATAACACATTATGAGGATACAAAAAGCAACACTTTTTTTAGGCAATTGATAAGTCTCAAATAAAAGGGTTCAATAATGGAGCACATTGAGGAGTTCCAAAAATTGAACATAAGGGTAAAAGATATTCCAGAGGAGCATAGGATTGATGTGTTCATAGGGTCTTTTAAGGATAATATCCAACATGATGTGCGCCTTTGGGAACCTGATTCATTAGAGAAGGCATTCAGGTTAGCAAGAAAAATGGAAAGCAAAATTATGGCAACTAGGAAGCATACCAGTCACAACTATAAAGACGGAAGTGTTGTTGCCCATAGTCTTCCACAACCTACAAGGTTGACACCACAACAATTGGAAGAAAAAAGAGCAAAAGGGCTTTGTTACAATTGTGATAGCAAATACACAAAAGGTCAGAAGTGTGCTGAGAAGAAATTATCTACATAGATTGTGAAGAGGAAGAAGAAAAGGAGCAAGAAAGGTCAAAAGAAGAGGATATATTCCAAGAACAAAGCCTAGATGAAGAAGAAATGAATCCGACCATATCTTGTAATGCATTGGCGGGAATTACCACTCCTCAAACCATCAATATAGAAGGACAAACCAAGAAGAAAAAGGTAATAGTGTTGATTGATTCAGGAAGTACTCACAATTTTATTCATTGTAAGGTAACAAAAGAATTGAATTGCTTCTTATATCCAGCACCAGAGTGTCAAGTGATGGTTGCAAATGGAGGAACAATAAATTGGTATGGAAAATGCCATAATATCAAGCTATCCATGGGAGAATATGTATTGACTAGCCCAATGCTTTCCATTCCAATGGGAGGTGTTGATGTTGTATTAGGAGTCCAATGGCTACAATCCTTGGGTACAATAGCTTTTAATTTTCAAGAACTTTTCATGAAATTTTCTATGGAATGAAATGAAGTTGTATTAAGGGGTATTGTAGGGAAACTGGGAAAGATAATCAGCTCTAATGGTATGACAAAGCTTCTAAAAAAGGAACGAAGAGGTGTAATTTCACAGTTATGTTCGCTAGATGTTTCCACATTGGAATCATCTATTTCTCCAGATCTCAAATAGTCTTGGACAATCATTCCAAGGTCTTTGAGACTCCCAAAGTTCTCCCACCTATTCGTGATCATGATCATTCTATTCATCTGATTCCAGGAAGTGTTCCTCCAAACATCAGTCCGTACAGATATCCCTATACCCAAAATGGTGAAATTGAACATATGGTTGCAGAAATGCTAGAGGCTGGTATAATTCAACCAAGTCAAAGTTCTTTCTCTGCTCCAGTAGTATTGGTGCACAAGAAGGATGGATCATGGCACATGTGTCCAGATTATAGGCAGATCAACAAGCTCACTATTAAAGATAAGTTTCCCATTCCTGTCATTGATGAATTACTGGATGAATTGCATGGATCAATTTACTTCACCAAGTTGGATCTTCATTCAGGATATCATCAAATCTGAATGAAGACTAAAGACATTCTGAAAACAACATTTAGAACTCATGAGGGTCATTATGAATTTTTGGTCATGCCTTTTGGCTTTACCAATGCACCCTCAACATTTCAAGGTTTGATGAATT
>APFE031629722.1:20595-39164 GCA_000404065.3 Pinus taeda | reverse complement strand
AAAGATATATATCATTTACTTTTTTCGAGATCTGCTAAAAGCCAAAGCCCTCAACATGACCACGAAGATATTAACAATATGCAAAAACAGATGTTTCTAATGTAATAATTATATTGTTTTTAGTGTGATTTTTTGGAAGTTTTTCTGGTGGATTTTTCTAGTCTATTTTCTCTAGAATCTAACAAAAATTCATTGAAATTACAAGTTTGATATGTAACCCTACACAATAAAAATACCCTAGAAGTTTTTTAAGTGCTTAATGCATATATACAAATGAAAATCTAATTTAAATAAAACGAATCAAGATTTCACCACAATTTTTACTGCTAAAATCTAACACCAAAAATTCCAAAAAATCACACTGAAAATAACTCCAATAATAATAAACCATCCTCTTTAACTTCTTATCCCAACATTCACAATTATCTATGTACCATGAACTACTTATCCCAACGTTCACAATTATCTAGGTACCGTAAACGAGAGAGCCCCCCTCCTCTTTCAATGATAAGATACCGTATTGCAACTTCCAATTTACCATCTTCTCACAACTTTGATAGTTTGCGGCGACTGTTATGTGGCTGTTTGTTCCTTCTTTCCTTCCGTCCGTCAATTGTGGACCCAACACAGCTCCCTAAAAGTTGGTCCACGAAACTTTCTCCGTTTTATTGCGTATCTTTTATATATATTTATATATTTCCGTGCATTTCAGCCTGATGGTTTCAAAGAATTCTCTGGGGAATCTATCCATCATCACGTGAACGACTACGGTATTGTTTCAAGAAACTTTCACATTTACCATTGTAATATCGTCATTTTCAGCTTTATTGCGTATCTTTATATATATATTTCCGTGCATTCCAGCCTTATGGTTTTAAAGAATTCTCTGGTGAATCTATCCATCACGTGAACGAGTAAGGTATTGTTTCCTTGTAGATTTGTATAACATTGTGTTTTGCACCTCTCTTCCATTTATAATTTACAAAATTGTAATTGGAACAATGCTATCAACTATGTATTATATTGATTTTCTCAATTTTGATGCTCGGAAATATATAAATCCGTTGTTACCTTTTATGGAATTAAAATATATTTTCGAGAAGCATTCCAGAATCACTTTTTCTTAACAATTAGTTTGTATCCTGCAATAATTTAGTTTGTATCCTGCAATAATTTTTTTGGCTAGATTGAGAAAGATAAAATTTGTCATTATGGCATATGTTTTTTATCCCGTAAAACGATTTTTGTTTTTTTTTCTTAAACAATTCTCTGGTGAATCTATCCATGACGTGAACAAGTACGGTATGTATCCTGCAATAATTTTTTTGGCTAGGTTGAGAAAGATAAAATTTGTCATTATGGCATATGCTTTTTATCCCGTAAAACGTTTTTTGTTTTTTCTTCTTAAACAGTTCTCTGGTGAATCTATCCATCACGTGAACGAGTAGGGTATTGTTTCCTTGTAGATTTGTATAACATTGTATTGTGCACCTCTCTTCCATTTATAATTTACAATATTGTAATTGGAACAATGCTATCAACTATGTATTATATTGATTTTCTCAATTTTGATGCCGGGAAATATATAAATCCGTTGTTATCTTTTATGGAATTAAAATATATTTTATAGAAGCATTCGAGAATCACTTTTTTCTTAACAATTAGTTTGTATAATGCAATAATTTTTTGTCATTATAGCCTATGTTTCTTATTCCATGTAATGTTTTTTTTGTTTTTTTTACTTAAACAAAGCGTAATTTTATCTTTTTAATATATTTTTTATTTCATAATATTTTTTCTTCGTAAATAAAAAATATTTGTATTTTTTTAATAAAAAATTGTTGGTTTTATTTTGTATATGTAAAAGTCAGTACATCTAATCAAAATGCGACCATCCTGATATGTAATCTGATCATCCTGATCTATGTAGTCTTACTTGACTAGGGATCCACAATGAATCACATATAAAGCATAGCTATTATATATCAGAAATTAGTAGTATAAAAAGTCTATCATCTAATTCAACATAACAAAAAATGTCTAGATATATGGAAAGTACACCAAAATAAAGAACCAATCACTATAAAACATAACCTTAGCAAATGTGGATAAGCCAAGAGTGGTCCCCTTCACGGGAAGGGAATGAAACCACCATCGTGGGAACAACCCTCCACTTCTAGTGCAATATGCAAACCATCTAGATGAGCAGTAATATCATTTTGGACATGTCATCAACAATAGATTTGTGTTCCTTGTGAATGTGTTGAATAGAATCCTCATGGAATATACTTATGAGATGTTTGATGTTCCAGAGCCATCCCTCTAGATTTGGGTGGATGTATATTGGATTCTCCCAGGCATGGTTTATGATGCATTGTGAGTCCCCAAAGATCTTCAAATTTGGAATATTTAAAAAAATTGCAAACTATAATAAGTCCCATAGAGTCATAGCTTCAAATTTCATATTGGTACCTCTGCCACCTCCCAAAAGTATCTTATATTGCTGATTATTTTCAATGCAAATCCAAACAGAGTATCCACACTTACCACTATGTTCGGCTCCATCGAAGAAACCCATAGGGTAGGATAAAATCGGGCTTGTATTCCTGAGTGAGTCCGGATGTGGCCGAAGATTTGATAGCAAGAGTGGTCTAGCCCATGTTATAATGTTGGTGACAGTATGTTCCATATTGAATGGTTTCCTATCAAATATATAATAAAATTTCCCAAAATGTGGCAAGTGAAATAGCCCTCTATGGTTTAGTTTTTCAATTACTAATTTTATTTTTATTTTTTTTAGATATATCATTTTAAAAAGCATATCAATATTAAAATTGAAGCAATATATTTTCATAATAATAATATTAATAAAAAAATAAAAAGAAATGATTAGTAAGATTTATATGTAATATTTTAGGAGTGTTATTATTAATTTCACTTTCTCCATCAGAGACTTATCAAAATTAGCAAGGTTTATATTTAATAATTTGGGAGTATTACTACGATGTCTGAAGTTGAATTTGACGAAATAATTTTTTAAATTCATCTAATTCAATTTTTGAAAGTTGAAACCATCTAAATGATTACTAAAATGATGAAAATCAACTTTTACGTTGAGTATAGTTAATAAAATAATAAAATTGTGAAAACCTATTTTTTATTATAATAATAATAAATTGTAAAGACCATTTTTTGATTTGAATTTAAATAATACTTAATTAAGGCTTTTTATTTCAACTTAAGGTGGATGATTTGACTTTTTTATTTTTATTTTTTAATCCAGGACCTAGTTTGATTCTCAAGGGATATGCTCAATATATGCTTAGTCTTAATGTTTATCAACCACTAAAATGTATTACAATGAATGTTAGGTTGCATTAACTTTTAATAAATTAAAAAAACATATTTTTGGGCAAGTTGATCCCCACCCACCAATTTCGGAGGGATTTTAGATTATTCCAATTCTACTAACTTCATATTTTAATTAGATGGGGAAATTAATATATAAGCAAATTTTATTTAGAAAAATGATCTATTTTACAATAAGATGCGATTCCTTTTTTTTCTCAAGTTAAAATTGACTTTTTAATCTTTTTATACATGTAAATGTGTGCATTAATAAGACACTATTACTGTTATAATAATTTTTTTTGTTATATTTATGAAGCCTTTGGCTATTCCACATTAATATTTTTAATGTAATTATACTCGTTTTTATTATAAATAGAATTAATAATAATAAAATTGTGAAAACTTCCTCCATTAATTATAGTATTTATTATAAATATAACCAAACTAAAATTTTAAAATTATTAAAAAATTATTAATATTATATTATTAAATTGAAAAATGATATAACAAATTTAAAATAATCAATTCAAACATTTAAAATATATCCTTTTAAGAATATTATATATATATATATTTATATATATATATATAATATTATATATAAAATTGATTAATAATTTATTTATTAATTTCCGTTTCTATTATTAATAATTTTTTATAATTAACATCATTATCCCTGTAGAATTTAGAGGTTATTTTCTTGATGGTCCCCTTTCTTCAAACGTCCATTGCTCACAATCTGTACCAGTCATATTTAACAAGCCACATTAGCGAATTAATATTTAAGCGGGTTTTATATGGTAAAGTAGGGAAGAGATTCCAATAGCCATTAATTACCATTTAAAATTAATGAAAGATATCAAATATATACATGATAAAGTTATCAAGTTTAGAGTTATCTTAAAACCAAAAAAAATTATTTTGATTTCAGTTAGAAAAGTTAGAAATATTTAATTAACAATCACAAGAATGAGGTTCTTATGATAAATAGAATAATTATTTAGTTAGATAAATAAAAAATATTATACAGTTCACTTAGGATATCTTAACAATAAAAATTAAGTTAAAACAATAAAATTTTTGAGAAGAGTTTTGGGCAGAAATCACATCATAATTTATTTGTCAATTTTTTTTAGAACCAACTACTATGGTTTATAGTAAAGACAAAATTGGTTTGGAAAAAATTGACAAATAAATTATGATGTAATTTCTACCTAAAAATCTTCTAAAAAATATTAATATAAATCACAGGAACTTAAATTCCATAATAAAATTTTCCAAAACATTTCCCAATTCTACACTAATTAAGATAATCGATTTAGTTCCACATCTCTCTACTAAATAATGGAAAAACAAAGTCCGTTACGTGCAATATATCTTAATATCTCCCTGCTGAATACTTGTAAAACAAAGTCACCTACGTGCAATATATCTCCCGCAAACACCACGAAAGCGCCTTCAATCGGTTCCACTGTCACCCAGCTGTTCCCATCATCTTTTGTCACTTGCAATCCTCCTACTAGTGTGCCTCTTCAATCCCAAAGCCAACTCGGGCTGAGGGCATTCCGGATAATAGTTTAACACAACTTTCTGTTCACCTTCTCCGCAGGCCTTCTGGATAGCCTCAGACTCCAGTCCAAGAATTTCAGAGATGAGCTCTAGCAAAACTCTCCACGGTTCTAGAATTGCATCGCTATAATCTGCCAATGTTGCCTTGAGAGTAAAAAAAATAGACTCGAAAAAGAAATAAGTATTAGAGTTTGTGTTTATAATTGTGGGGAGATTAGTATGATGTTGAAATAGTAAAAAAAAAAATAACGAGTATTAATAAGTGTAGGGAGAGGGGCTTTTTACAGGTGTTAGTCAGTTATAAAAGTGGAAATTTTGTTTACGCATTGGCTAAAATAAAAATAAAAATAAAAAATTTAAAAATCTTTTCGGTTACGACTGAAAAATTAAATAAATAATTAAAAATTTATGTGTAATTTTTTTGATAAATTTTTTAGAAAAAATTTACACCCTAGTAAAATAATCTTTAGGTGCATAGTAGATCCCGAGTGGGTTAGATAGATCTAGATTAATATATTGAACAAAGCTATAGAGAAATGCTTAACGCATCTGTGGTGGTTGGGAAGGCCAGGAACTGACGTTTCGAGGTGAGCCCCTGGCCGCGTACAGTTCTCTCCATTCCATGAGAGGGTCATCTTTGTAAACACTACAACTGGCGTACCCAACAAAATTTGTTGTTTCAAAGGAATATTTGCATTTCTCTTTTGCAGGGAGTGAGAAAAAGCCGATTGTTTCCCTCATCATTCGATTATTGAGCTCCCCAGGAAGTCCATGATCTACAACCTGAAAAATTCCCCATTCCTCGCACGCTCGTTTTAGTTCGCTCTTAACTCGATCTCGCTCGATCCCTGCTGAGTTGAGCAGGGAGACGACGGGCACATTTTCGCTGAATGCATTGTGTGGTATCTTGGGGCGTTCGTCCTCGCTCTTCACATAGCTTGCCGGTAGCAACTTTAGACCAGATCTAGCAAGCTCAATCACACTCTCCTTCTCAACATGTTAATGAGCGGCAGACAGAACAGTAGAAAATCCCATTACGAACCGATAAAAGTGCCCGCGAATGCTCTTGTGAAGGCAGAGCGAAATAGGAATCTTGATGGTGTTCCCCTGATAAATCGACATATGCAAATAGGTAAAATGTTAAAAGAGAAATAATAACAAAACAAAACAGAAAACGATTACCGTGTCACATAACAGAAAATATTGCAAGACATGTGGAATCTTTGGAATCTTCCTATATAGGTAGAAGCTGGTAGAAAATTGATGTATGTGGGAGTGAGTGCTTTCAGGACTTTATTAGGTAGCTTTTTACAAAAGCTGATGTGAAAAACGGAGTGGGTAATTTCTTTACACCAAAAAAAATAGTGGTTTTTATCTTTATAGGTTTCTATGTATATCTGGTATCTACATGTGTTTTTTCTATGCATTAATACTTATGCTATAATTTAATGTTGTCTATAGACTAATATTCATATGATATTTTGTTTTTCATCTAATATTTGAGATAACTATTGAAAATAATAGAAAATAAAACAAAATAGATGATCATGAACGTATTACACTGATTCATCCCCTTTTAGTATAAACTATTTTCTAACATTTAGCAAATCATCAGAAGAACATTTTGCAATAAAGTTAAGAGGTCTTAAACACCTTGAAATGATATAACTTGTATGAAAATATATAAAAATGCTTATTTGGAATGTAACAAATTCAATAATTGTGCTACATCAGGGATGGACATGGGGTGCATATTGGCCTAGCCAAGATTAAATCCATTCATGGTTGGTCAACCCCGATGACCCTGATAGAGATCTGCAACTTTTTTGACCTCAATAACTTATACTAAATATTTATATTTGGGTTCTCTCATATCACTTGCCCCTTAAGTTAACTAAAGAAAAGTGGAAATAAAGAAAATATTTATTGGCCTATATCACAACAAAGAACATTTGAGGATTAGAAATATCACCTATACTTTTGTAACATCCCTCGTGAAAAGTTCATGCAATAAAAGTTAATAAAGGAAAAATGAAACCACGATTAAGGGACATTTGTTCCAAGGTGAATGTTGGGCAAAGATATCTTAGTGGACATTGTTGGATGTGTGCTTTGGAAAATGACAAAGGCTATGGCAAAGACATTAAAAGGAAGAAAGGCATCTTTGGCACATCTATTAATGAAAATAAATAAAAATAGGAGAAAAGGAAGGTAAAAGGTCACATGTTGCATGTGAGAAGGAAGTTGAAGGAAAATAATTGAAAATGAAGAAAATAGAGGCCACATTAATAAAAAGACTTATGAGGATCATTTGGTAATCTTTTGTGAGTCGAGTTTGGAGCTCTCTCATTATTTTGTTTTTCTCTCTCTCTCTCTCACTCTTCTTCACTTATAGTTATCTTGCAGCACTCTAGCTTTGGATCAAGGAAAGAGAAGCAAGAAAAGGGAAAAGAAGGAAAGCAAAGATCAAGGAAAGGAAAGCAAGGTTAAGTAGCTTCAGCAGGAATACTTGCAAGTAACCTTTTACATGTGTGATTTCCTAACTGTTTTGGACATGCATGGCTTTGCATGTTGGTGTATTGTTCTCTCGCTGTCAGTGGCATGGTTTTGTCGGGTTATGACAGTGGTTTTCAGCCTAGCCTTGCCTTTTTCTGGATGCCATGGTATGTTGGGATATTTATCTTGGTTTTGAGCTTTGGTTTGCTGGATGGATTTCAGAATCTAGGGCATAGGTGGTCTCAAGGTTCATTCCCAAAGGCCTAGGAATTCTTTGACTGGTTTTGGCGGGATACACGGTAAAGCCTGAAGGAAAATTTTCTCTTTAGGGCCTAATGATTCAGGTTTGAATTGTGGTAAATCCTAAGAGAATGGTCTCGATTTAAAGGTTAGTGATCTGAGATCGTATTGCGGTAAATCCTAAGAGACAAGGAGGCAAAAAATTCCTCGAGGATAGTGATAGATTTCGGATGGAATTCCAAGTTCAATTCATTTGTGATCGAAGTACCAATTTTGGTGTGACCACGATTTGGTGAGGGTGGAGGTGGTTTAAACTCTAGATTCCTTTAGCTATTCTTGGATTGGTTGTTATATGAGATCCTACATTAATACTTGTAATATGGCATGGGGGTGATTGGCTGAAAGAGAGATTTGGTTCAACCATGTCTATGGTCAGGTGGTACGTGGAAGTCCCAAACCTGGTCAGATTTGCCTATGATTAATAAAAGTTAATTTCTCTTACTTTTGTACTTGTTTATGTGGATTTAATGGCTGTCATATCTCTAATATTTATATGCTTGAATTCTAGTTAAAAGCATGGTTATGTGACTAGCTCATGTCATGGTTATTTCATGTATTTACTTGTAACTATTAAGTGGACAGATGAAAGACCTAATTGATGACATAATAGTCCAATGGAGAAGGAGGTGATCTTTATGGTTATGTATCATAAGTTCTTTCAGTGATTTATGCTCTGTCTTGTATCCTAGACCTGTAGGTTCCTCAGGCCTAGTCCTGAAGTTGATTTCTGAATTATGAGCATTGTTATCATGTCTTTGATGGATTATTAGGGTTGTAGGACATTTTGGGAAGAGGCATGGATTATGGGCTAGAAAAGTGGCTTGAATCGCGGGGTCGCTGGCACATGTCTACTGAGAAAAGTGCATAGTCACTAACAGAGAGGCCTATGAGAGAGAATTTGAGTTTTTGGTCGATGTCTTGCCTATAGAATGAGATAAACTTTTGGTTAAAAGGCTTAAAACAACAATGGGACCCAGGGATAGAATTTTTGAGTGGTTGACATGTCTCCTAGGGGTGTAGTTGATGATGTGGACGGGTTTGCTTGATGACTTCCATCGATTCCATTTCCTTAAGGTCACCAAGGAGGTTTAATCCCTTATATTAACCTCTCTCATCACAAGTTTTCCCACCTAGTTGGCTACTTGGGTGGACTTGGGAGGACAACGTGTTACAGATTGGTATCCGAGCGTGGTTGCGCTCTCCTTGGATGAAGGTGCTTGGTCATGCATGCATGTCAATTGCATGTGTGTCTCTTACACTTGCATTTCATGTGCTTGTTTCATTGCATCATATTGATCATGATTGTAGTAAGGTTGCCATGAAGAGTTTGATGTGATTTTATGGGATTCACCGTTGGAAGTTTATGACTAGTTGAATATGGTTATGTGTCGCTTGACTACATCCCTGTATGTCAGGTGAATTATTGAATGTTTTGATGACATGTATCAGTCTTGTAGGTTGATTACAAGAATTGATCACTTATGCTCGACTACATGCATTCATACATATGTGTAGTTGATTAGAAATTTATTATGCAAGTTGATAGTTGCATGTGGAAGTGTGTGCAATGGAGTAACGGTTGTTGTCATGAATGAGGTCACATCATGCATAGTTGATATGGCCTTGCATTGATGATTGGACCCTAGCTAGAATGATGTTTATGCGTTGATACACATTTTATATATGTCTATATTTTGTTATGATTATGTTATAAACGTATCACATTGATTTGATGATCTTGCAAAATAGGTATCCTTCTCAAAATATGTCAAGGTACATTGGTTTATTGTGATTTGGTTTAGCTGACATAGTATGCCTTGTAGGAAAGAGATCAAATGGCTAGCATGGTGGTGGACTATATAGAATCTCCCTATGCATAAGATGGGCAGCATGGTGTGGGGTACTCTTCTGAATTGGAAAACACATTGAGAAGTCTAAAGGAAGAAATAAGGAGTTTCAAAGCAGACAATGACAAAATCATGCAGGCACAAGAGAAATAAGCAGAGGTAAATGCGATACTACCTCAAAATTTGTTAGATTTGCAGCAACAGGGACCACATCAGATCAGCCATGGACATAAGGATAGAACTAATGGGTCATATGGAAGTAGGTCTCATAGTAGAAACAGGTTGGATAGATCTGACACGATTAGAGATGGCAAGTTTTTGGACACTCCAGATAGGAGAGGTGATCGACATAGGTACTATTCCAGTTCTAGTTCCGATATACATCATGCTCGTCATCATCATCATCCTTACAGGAGGAGTAATTGGGGATACTTTTTGGATTATTTTAAGAAGGAAAAGGCACCTACCTTTTATGGAGAGATGAAGAAATCATAGGAAGCAGAAGCATGGTTGCTTGGTATGAAGAAATTCTTTCAATTGCATGATTATTTAGAAAACATGAAATAAAAGATAACCACTATTAGTCTCAAAGGTAAAACAAATATTTGGTGGGAAGACGTGAAGAATGTCAAACGTATACATGTGGAGGATTTGAATTGCCATTCATTTGAAAGGCTCTTCAAGAAGAAGTACTTGTCGTAGAGGTACTATGATGACAGTGCTAAGGAGTTTTATGAGTTGCGAATGGGTTATATCACAAGTGATGAGTATATTATCAGATTTTTAGAGTTGTTGAGATATGTTCCTTACCTCAAGGAGGAGAATGCCAAGGTTTAGAGATTCATCAATGGATTTCCAATTGCATAGAGAGACCAGATTGAGTTCAATGAGCCGAGATCATTGGAGGAGGCCATCTGAAAGTTGAAGCATTGTTATGAGCAATCGAAGCACAGAGTTGAGCCTAAGAATTACTCCAAAAGAAAGGAGAAAGCTAACGGAAAATGGCCACCAAAGAGAGGAACAACTCAAGATGCGAGTGAGAAAGAAAATGTAGTTCCTTAAGAGAGATTCAATGCAGCTGAGAAGGGATGTGGAGAGCATCAGGCTAGAGGCGGTGCTAGGGTACCATTGTAGTGTTGGATATGTGGTAAGGATCATCTTAAGAGGGATTGTCCGCAGTATTAGAGTGGTGGTATACCCCAAATCTACAATGTTCAGGAGGCACATAAAGTTAGTGATGTTGGTCATAACATTCCTCATATCTATGCAGTTGTGGACAATAGGTAGGCGAATAATCAGACATCGATCATTGAGATGGACAATAAGCTTTGCGATCAAGTTGTTTCTATTTTGAATTATCCTCGATGTAACTATAGTCGTATTGATCCTAATGTTGGCTTAATGGGGCCTTACTCAACCAATAAAACCCTAATCGCTGGTCCTTTTGGCAGCAATCCACGTAGTGCAGGTTTCAGTCTCACTCAAAGCAGTATTCGGGGATACTAGAACCAGGTTTCCACATCCAAAGGCCTATGTGATGGTTTCCTGATATCCTTATGACTTAGATCTGCCTTTGTGTAGCTCTAATCCTTTTGAGCAAAAAAATACTGCAAATCTATCTAAACAACTTCCCAATCTCCATGAAGGTACTTAATTGTACTTATCATGCATAAATATTACAGCTCTACTAGTTTCGCTTAGTAAAAAAGAATTAATTCACATAAAACATATCACAAAGCGTAGATACATAAACTTTGCAGAAGTAGATTATAACACACAGATGCATCAATTTCGACCAAAAAAAGTCTTTATTAAGTATAAATGTTCAATTACAGACTTATTCTCCCTATGCACTCAACTGCAGGGGCCTGCACACTCAGCCTGCGAACGTACCAAGGTCTCTGTGCACTTAGCTGTAGGAGCCTTCCCTTTTTGCCTAAGTACAGGAAATAGACCTTTCCTTCCTTAGTACCTTTCCGTTACAATGATTCTTCACTAATTGATTGATCCTTAGACTCACTATAACTCATTTATTTATAGCATCTGCTTTGCAATACCATGGTCCGTGGACCATGGGAGAAAGTCTCAAAACAACACTATCACCTAACCCACTAAGGGACTAAATCTCCTTTCAATTCTACTAGCTTCGTGCTTTGCTTCCATATTTCGTGGAGATTTTACATTCGTTACAAAAAGAAACTACAATATTTACTCAAAATTGACTCAATTGACCCTAGGGACCCCTTCCCATTAGGTCCCCAACACAAATTGGTTGGCTCACCCTCGATTCACTCAACTGGTGCATATGTCTTATTGTGGAGGTCGTTGAACTCCACATTCAACACCCCTATGTCAACAGATTCTCCACTATGGCCTACTCCACTTCGTCTACCATCTTTTCCGTAGTTGGGATTTCCATAACCAGGCACATCATTCTACATGTCTACTGGAGTGTATTCAACTTCTCTTGGACTGATAGAGTAGGCAAACTCCTCAACCTCCAATGTGGCACCATCTTTCTTCATTCTATCTGTGAGTTGCTTTTCTTTACTCTTGCCTCCAAACTCCTCGGCTGAATCCACCCCTTGGTAGGGAAATATGGTCATGCAGTGGATCAACATATCTATGATGGGGATGGGTTCTCCCAACCAAAGATACCCATCATGAACCAGTGCAAAAAGTTTCCATACAGATATTGTGTTGATAGTGGTTTTGCTAAAATGTGATACACATGACATATTCAACAACCCATCCTTTTCAACCCTCGCGATCCACTTCAAGGGCTCTAGTCGCATGACTCAAGTCTCCTCGTAGTATATCTTTGTCAAATATTTGTATTTCGCCAAATGTGGGAATTTCTCATGATCAGCTAGATCCCATTCCTCCATTTTAAGTACGTGAATGCACCCTAAGAGCACGCCCTTAAATGTAACTTTCTCCAATAATAACAGTGTAGAGATTGTGAATTTAGCATTATTGGGATCCTTGGGTACCTTCACTTTACCCTTTTTCGAAGGGATATACTTCGAGAGCCTAGTGAGAGACTCTCCCTCCTCAACATCCAACTATTCAACCCCTTCGCAAAGCTCCTCTTGGTCAAGATCCAGGGGTTCCTGTGGTTGTTTTGACTTGTCCATCTTCCCTTTCTGCTGAACCTCTGTAGGGTTCTTCCTCGGTGATTAACTCACCAGAACAACTTGTGGTCTCTTTTGTTTCTCCTTAGCAGTGGATGGTTTAGGCCTGGGAGACCTCTGCATCGTAGGCACAAATGGTGTAGCTACCATTTTCGACGTGATTTCAGGGGCTCTGGCTTCAGATATAGTGGCTTCAGAACTTGCGGCTTCTGCGGGATCGGTCATTTTCTCAAGGATGATCTTACGGTTCCAATCAGGCAAGTTTGCCAACTTCGGCCATGAAATTAGTTCCTCCCAATCCTTCTTATACATACAGGAATATTTCTGGCAGCAAATTATCTAAACGAAAAGTGTTGTAATTCGGGCCAGCATGCCAGATTTATAGGCAGTTTCAAATTCAAATCTCACTGTTCCATCCAACTTTTGATCATAAATGCATCTTTGGTGGCATATTTCCAAGGTTTTTCACCGAAAATGTAGCCTACCTGCTCCTCCTAATGGAATTTTCACCATCCAATCAGCTATAGTGCATCCAACGGCTGTTTTTAGACTCTGTTGCACTATACAATATTCCATGGTGCAATACTCCTGGTGTAGCTCCTCCTCATGCACTTCTGGCTTCCCTCGCGCAACCCCCTTACCTCGTTTTCCCAGTGTTCGAGAAGTGTATTTTATAATATTGTACTTCCTTGCAGCTCCCTAGAGTACTAAGACTGCCTGGCCATCATGTAGTCATTTCACAGGGGTACGATCCCCTTGATATAATTTCATTTGACTTCCATTGATTATTCCCCGAAACAATTCCCCATCCAGCTTCGTGAGCTGAACTGCACCACCATTTGTAATTTCTCTTACTACATAGGACCCCAACCAGTGCATTTGAAATTTCCAGAAGAGAAACTTAATGGTTCAATTAGTGAACAAATTCTAGACTCTCGAAACTATTGTCTAGAGATTTCATACTAGGTTTAATCTACTAAATTGGAGAGGTATGCCAGGTTTATTGGCTTTGAATGATAGGTTAATCAGTTTCAGTGACTACATTCAAAAACTTTATACTATTACCAAAGATAAATACAAGTTTTCAAGGGTAAAAGGAAGTATGATAGGCAAAGATTTCTTGGAGGCTTTAGATTTTGATCTCATCATCAAACATGAGATTAAAAATATTTTCATCAACAAACCTACCTTTGAGAAATATACCGAAGTTCATGAAACATATAGAAAGATAATAGAACTTTCTATCCCTAGTGAATATCGATGGGATCACTTGTGTGAATTACTTGAGTGAAACATTTTTCATCTCGGACAGCAACGCAACACCTTTTTGGGACCATTAACTAAAAACCATCCTTGACAATAGTGCCAGCAGCTCTAGCAGTTCCAAATTCCTAAATTTTTAAACTATTTATGTACATTGTTCTATATGTTTTAGGATTCCGTCTTGATCTTTTGACATCAAGATATTTTGTAAATATTTTCCTATAAGTACTTCATAATTCGAAGTAGTATAGGTTGATGTTTATGTAAAATAAAGGACCATTGATGTAAAGTTGTTCCACCGAGTTCTAGTGGACACATTTCAGTAATAAAAAAGCTTTTTCAGGATTCTCGTGCCAGATTTTTTGGTGAAGTAATCTTCTCTTTTGTTATTGTGTTTTCTTTATTTTTCATGTGTTTATTTTATCTATTGTTTTAAAGAAAATTAAGTTCAGTATTTGTTTCAATAGCACCTTGTTCTGGCTTTAAACAATATCAATGTTTTATACTGAAGTCAAGCAATAAAATTCTTAATTGTTCTTTGCTTAATGGACACTTAATCATTTCTTATTTTTCCATCTCATTAAACATATAAGTTCCAATAAGTCTGCCTACCTTGCCTTATTAGATCTTTCTATAAATGTTGAAATAGATCCATTCGAAGTATAATGACTCCATTACCCAATGGTGTACTATTACATTATCAACGAAAAAACCAAACCATTGAAATTTCACAACTAGCCTAATATCTTACTATAAACAAATCTAAATCTCAAATAGAGACCCCTCTTTGAAGCTGGAAGGGCTAGATCCTAGCTTCTAAAGTGGTTTTGTGGTTAACATTGTATTTTTTTCACATTCTTAGGAAAGACAAAGTGCTAGTAGACAACAAGAGAACCAAATACACACATGCATGTATCAAGAATTCCAAAGCTAGCAAGGAAATCACACATGAAAATCGATACCTGTAAATAATTTCATTGTAGATGCTAGATGCTTCTCTCCCTTTCTTGATCCACACTTTCCTTCTCCTTCTTCGTCCTTCCTTTTCATTCCTTGATCTATTGCAAGAGTCCTCCAAGAATTTTCTAAGTGGCCAAGAGTGAGAGAGAGAGAGAGAATAGAGAGGGAGCTCCTAAACTGAACTGAAAAAAATGTACCAAATGATCATCATAACCCTTTTTATTAATGAGGCCTCTCTTTTCTTCAATTTTCCCTTATTTTCCTTCAATTTCCTTCTCACATGCAACTTGTCACCTTTTGCCTTCCTTTTCTCCTAATTTCAATTATTTTCATAAATAAATTTCCAAAAATGTCATTTTGCCTTTCCAAAGCCTTTTCCTTTGCCTTTGCAAATTTCCTTTAGCCTTAAACCAAATGAACACCCACACTAGGATGTTTTGCCCAACTCTCAACTTGGATTATGTGTCCCATGACCTTGGTTATTATTTTTCCTTTATTAACTTTATTACATGGAATTTTGAACAAGGTTGTTACATTACTAAACACGTAGTTCATTAAGCATATAAAATTAGTACGTGCATTAGTAACGCCAAAAGGTATAACTACAAATTCATAGTTTCCATGGCTTAATATGAATGATGTTTTGTGTATGTCCTCATCTTCTATCCTTAATTGATTTTAACATGATCTAAGATCATTCTTTGAGAACATTTTTTGCCCCTCTGACTTGATCAAACAGATCATCTATGTGGGGTAAGGGATATTTTTTCTTAATATCTAGTTTTTTCAGTTGGTGATAATCAGTATGAAGAATCTGAAGATGAGGGAAGGATGCCAGCTTGTGTGCTAGATATCAATTGAGCAAACATATAATTATTATTTTTAGAATTGAGTATTTACTTTCAAAAAATATGTTGATTTTCTTGTTTCAAGATTTATTTTATTATTTTTTAGTTCTTATAGACCCTTATGCGTTAGTGCAAAGGGTCAAGAATCAATGAAGACTACATATTTGAATGTTTTCAATCAATTTTGAATTACCGGCCTTTTTGAAAACCATTTTCAGTGTTAATGCGTGATGCGTGATGAGCTATGAGATTTATGTAAGTACATCATTTTAATTACTTAATAAATGCCTCTGCTATTACTCTATGGCTTATGCTATTTGATTTTGAATGAATATTTGATATTTTTGTTTAAGATTTCTTATAACAATGTTGTAATCTACATCCTTTTATCATCGAGAATTAAAAACAGTTAATTTACTTATTACTAGTTGATCATTGCAATCTAGTATTCATATATAAGCACATTTTCTCTCATATAAGATGTAGAAATTGTTATTTAATTACTTTAAGTTGTTCATGCATATATATTTCAGAAAATACCAAAAAATCTATTTGTTGAATAGAATGAAAACCTGAAAATATTTTCGGAGCTTTTATTTAAATCTTCAACCAAAACTTATATGTTCGATTTCCTGAATTCAATTACAATTAGGATTTTAAATCTGATTATATTATGCATGGTATTATGCTCATTTAAAACTTTTAATTGGTTTTATATAGATTGGTTAAATCATTGTAGTGGACTATGTTCACATTCCGTAAGTTATTGGAATATATTAAATAATTTTTTTTTTTAATTAATTTATAGTTTTCTTAGTTTAATTTTAGTTTTAGATGGAAGCCAAGCCCTTTTTTATAGGGGAATACGACCATACCAAACAGAAAAAGAAATAAATAAATAAATAAATTAAATCTAATTCGAACTTTGATTTCCCAAATACTCACTTGTTGTAGGAGGATTTTTTCCACTTGCCAACCATTCGTTATGTAAATTGGATGGAAGCATAGTAATTGTTGTAGTCATAATTGTCACTTGATCGTTGTTGATATTGGTAATGCTTATAATATAGCAGACTCATCTATTTCTTGTTATAATGTTTATCATTGTATATGGCACAATGGAGTTACTATTATTTTCAGTTGTATTCTGTAAGTTTCCTCAGGAGGGTACATTCCATTAGCTTTTGTTACAGTATTGTTTGTTGTAATGTATGTGTGTCATTATGTCCAAGAAAACATTTATGCCTATGAGATGCAGTAGAATGTGACACCTAATTTCATGTTGAGCCTGGGTTCGACATCGAGTGTTCCCAATGTTCCAGGAAAAAAATTCTTATACACAAAACTAGCACAAGCATTTGGGGCAATATTTACACATTTTGACAAAAACTTCCCTACCATTCATTATGTTCTTGTATTTATATGTGTCAAGTATTTAGCTGTGAATACAACTGCAACTAGCGAACTCTTATTATTTAGTCACATTGATACTAAAGGGAAAAAAATGTAGAAATGTATTGCTAGATGTGGGTGTAGAGACAAACTGACAGGTAATGTGGGCTTTGAGAATTAATTATTGAAATTTTAGAAAGAATTTATAGTGTCAGGTAATGTGGGCTTTGAGAATCAATTATTGAAATTTTAGAAAGACTTTATAGTGTCAGGTAACATATACACTCATGATATTAATAAATGACCTGAGACTGAAGAAAATAATTGTGATTGTGCACACAATATCGTATTTTGATAGCTTTTTGGACAAAGCCAAATCTAGACTTATTTATTTGTTCTTTTTATTGAATTAGTTTAGTATCACGTTTCTTAATATTCTCATTACTTGAGTCAATATAGCCTTTTGGACAAAGCCAAATCTAAACATATTTATTTGTTCTTTTTATTGAATTAGCTTAGTATCACGTTTCTTAATATTCTCATTACTTGAGTCAATAATCTTGTTAATATGCACGCATACGAAACAAAAATAAAATAATTAAACTCATATGCATTGCCTGCAAATTATCATCTAAAGGACACTTGTCAACATATATTTATGTACCAACTTGTTTAATAGCATATGATTCGATTTTGATCTTAAAAAACACATCTATTTGTTTCAAATATGTTAAACATGTAACAATAATGACAACAAGCAATTAATTGAGCTTATTCTTTAGTTATTTGCAAAACGAATTAAAAAAATAACTTACAGTCTCGACAACAATCTTGCAATTTTCGCCAAATCAATTAACAAAAATAGCTTAACATTCTAGCTTAACACTCTGGGCAATAGCTTGAAGCATTGGATGAGGAGGCCCTTAATCTATATTCTTCTTAAAGGAAAACACAGTCAATAACTTCTCTAATACATAAAATTCCATGACAAATGGGAAACACATGGATGAATAGATTGTAACGAACCCCCTTAACTCACAAAAGAAAGGGAATATGTTAAAATAGCAACAATAAATCTTAATTTAATTTGTCCTTGAATTAAATTAAGACTCTTATGTAATTATTTGTTCCCTCTGCCTTTTAGTGCATGTTATGAGACTCTTCAACAATTGTGAACCCAACATAGCTCCTTAAAAATATATCTTTAGCACAATTAAAATTAATTTTAAAATAGAAAAATGTGGCTACAACTATAATTTTAAAAATCCATAATAAAAATAGCAAAATCTTGAAAATCAGTTTTCATAATAAAAAATAAGGTTATAAGTGGTGAATTTGTTTGTTATGCTTGTTTTTTTACTTTATCCATAGAAATTTGAACTTTAAATTTCATAGTTTACATAATATTT
>APFE031629710.1:6995-42279 GCA_000404065.3 Pinus taeda | reverse complement strand
AGGCCTTGTTCATCCCTATGAGGCTAAATCTTTAAGGAGGAGATCCATGTCCAAGTAACCAAGGAGAGAGAGGCTTGTTCCCCATCCCTTACAAGCTTTGCAAGGCATGTGTTTCTGATCACCCAACCAAGGAGGATTTGACGTCAGAACTTGGTCGTATTCTCTTTTGTTTATCAATAATAATAGACAACTATCATTATGGTTCCACTCATGTGTCTTTATTATGATGTTTGAGTTGTATCCTTTCTAACTGATACATAGTTGCATCTCTTGGATTTTATGCTTGTACCTGTCTTGTTCTTTGCATGTGCAGGTGTCTATTCACGAGGATCGTGAGGATTGTGACCAGCTGAAGTGAAAGAACAGAAGCGATGAATCTTCTACGAATACTAGCATTGGATTCGAGGTAGGCTCTCATCATTAGCCTTTACTTTGCAATTAGGAACCTGCGTGTTAGCATTGTTTGATTATTGCTAGACCCCATTTAGGCTAGTGGGATTGCCTCTGTCCGCAGAGGGGATTTACCTGTACAACACTATTTACAACAAGTTGATTAAGGAGAAGTGCTTCAAGCATCTAGGGAGGCGAGGAAGAGATGCCCCTGCCACTAATGTCATTGGACAATTGTCTAACTTAATGTTGGGGCAGGTAATCTGTCCAAAGTATTTGGACCTTGGAAGCCCTATAATAGATGTGCAAATAATTGACACCATTGTCCCACAAACTTTGATCGATATTGGGGCTGCCATTAATGTGATGACCAAGGACACCATGCTTAAGCTCAACCTTCGAGGTTCATTGAGGAAGACCACAATAGTTCTGCAACTTGTAGACCGCTCCACAGTGACCCCTGAGGGGATTCTGGAGGATGTGATGGTCTCCATTGACTCTTGGGAATACCATGTAGATTTCCTAGTTGTCCAGCCTAAGACTAATCTTAGTGGATACGCTCTCATCCTTGGGAGGCCCATGTTAGCTATTGTCGATGCTTACATTAGTTGCAGAGCTAGAAATATGACCATCAAGAATGGACATATGTCCAAGAAGTCATTCCTATACCCTCCTACTCAACCATCTCTAGAACATGACTTATGTTTGTGGTTGGAAGAGGAGGAAGATGAAGTTTATTTCGCCCAACTCTATACTTTAGAAACAACCATGGGATGGGGGAAGAAGGATGAAGATGATTTGATCAAACACATACTCCAAATTCCAACTCCTAGTACATTGTCCTTAGAAGAAGTAGTAATGCAAATCCAAAACAACTATTAGATTGATTTATGCTTAGTTGATTCCAACCCTATCTGTGTCAAAACCATAGAATTCGGCCTTGAGAGAACTTTGAAAATCAATCCATCTCTTTTTGTTCTCCAAGAAGAGAAATTGTGCAACATGCTAAAGGAACATCTAGATGCCTTTGCTTGGATTTACAAAGAAATGAAGGAAGTGCACCCCTCAGTGTGTACTCACAATATTTATAACATGGTTGCAAGCCATTCGAGCAACCCCAAAGGAGGATGAATCCAACTCTTAAAGATATAGTCAAAGAAGAACTACAAAAGCTGCTAAATGTAAGATTCATTTACCCTATCTCAAATAGTGAGTGGGTCTCTCCTTTGGTGTTGGTTCCAGAGAAAAATGGTAAGTGGAGGATTTGTGTCGATTACAGGGAGTTAAACAAAGCCACAAAGAAGGACCATTTCCCTCTACCTTTCATCGACCAAGTGCTAGATGTCCTAGCAGGGAAAAAGTTTTTCTCTTTCTTAGATGGATTCAACAGGTACAATCAAATCCAGATCAGCCTGGAAGACCAGGATAAAACCACCTTCACTTTTCCTTGGGGTACTTTTGCCTATAGGGTCCTTCCTTTTGGCCTATGCAATGCTCTTGCCACTTTTCGAAGAGCAGTCCTGAGTATCTTTACCGAGTTAGTCCATGATGCAGTAGAAATATATATGGATGATTTCACACCTTATGGAGGTGATTTCGAGGAGGCTCTTTCCAATTTAGGTAAGGTTCTCCACAAATGCATTGAAATGAACCTATTTCTCAGTCCCGAAAAATGTGAATTCTTGATGACTTCAGGGACCGTGGTAGTTCATTCAATATCTCAGTAGGGACTGCAGGTGGACCCAAACATAATAGCTATCATCCAAAGGGTCCCACCTCCACAAAAGCAGAGAGATGTCAGAAATTTTCCAGGGTTAGATGAATACTACCAAAGGTTTATAAAAGACTTCCACAAGTTGGCTTCTCCTTTATTTGGGTTGTTGGCCAAAGACTTTGAGTTTGTATGTTTAAAAAGATGTTAAGAGGCCCTGGACACCCTGAACGACAAGGTAACTACTGCAATGATTCTCTAAGGCTCAAATTGGGCCCTTCCTTTTCATATTCATTCTAATGCTTCACACAAAGCCATAGGAGAAGCCTTAGCTAGATAGATGAAAAATTGCCTTATGCCATTATTTTATCAGTAAGAATCTATCAAAGGCCGAACTAAACTACACAGTGATCCAAAAGGAGCTCTTGGTTGGTTTGCATTCATTGAACAAATTTAGGCATTATATGTAGAAAATCTGATGGTAGGTTAACATGACATTGCAATATAAGTCAAAGCATAATACTATAACCTACTTCTACTATCAATTTGCAGAAGCTTAAAGATCGAGCTAAATAATATAATGAGAAGAAGAAGAATCAATTGCACAATACACATGAAAATACTTTGGGGAAAGCCTTAGTTAAAAACCCCACACTATTGTATTATCATACGTGGTGGAAATACATAGGAATTATAAAAAGACTTAGCTCTCATAGCTAGCTAGCTCTTAGTACAATCCTCGTAGATGCTCACAAGCAATCTTGGCTTCTCTCCAGCCTTCCTCTCTACCCTCCAAGCTCCTATTTCCTTGCGCTATTCCTTGCGGATGATTCTCTCTTACCAAGTGGAAAAATCTCCTCCAACACTGTGCAATCCTCAAGGATAAATCCTTGACTGCATGCATGTGTTTTCTCATGGGCATGCATAAGTTTTCTCCATGAGAAAACACATGCAACTGATAGTACAATGTCCTTGACTTTAATCTCAATTGGGTCTTTCTCAGAATAGACATGCATGAGTTTCTAATGAGGGAATATTCAGTTATCTGGAGTAGCACTAGTTGAGTGCATGCATGTATCAACTGACTATTAACTCATTATTAGTTCCTCAAATAGTTTGGAACTAATTTAACTGGACTTAGCTCAGTAAACTGAGTTAACTAATTACAACTCAAATATAACTCAATCTTATCTCCTTAATTTAAGGGATAACTCTTGCATGACTTCAGAAAGATTTCTAACTTGAATTTCTCCAACTAATTGATTTAAAACAAATTAATTAATTATTTCCAAGTAGCTATTAAGACTAAATTCGAATTTAATTCAGAATTTAATTCAAGGAAAAATTAAATTGGAATATTCTTGTTGCCATATTTCAACACTCCCTCTCAACAAGAAAGGGACTATCTGCCACCCTGATCCTGTCTCTATGTAACTCAAATTTACACTTTGACATTGCCTTTGTCAAAACGTCAGTATCTTTCTCCTCTGTTGAAATATACTCCAACAACATGATCCTCTCGACCTGTGAAAAGCCACGGGTGACAAATATTTCTTTATGCTTCTCCACACTACCATTAGTAGCTCGCTTTACCTTGTAAAGCCAATGGGAACTCACAACTGACTTGTTCTCCAGTCTTGGAACCACGTCCCAAACACTCTTATGAACTATGGAATCATACTCCTCCACCATAGCATCAACCCAAATCGGCTACTACACTTCTTCCTCAAAGGAAGATGGCTTGGTCTCAACACATTCCCCAACAAGGGCCATGTGTCCAGTGTAACTCTCAGGTGACCTCCTATGTCTGTGCTGAGAAGATGGTGCTCCCACATTCTCTCTCACGTCCTCCAACAATCTGTCAGCTTCTCTTGTGCGCTTCCATCTATCTCTAGAAGAATATGCTTGAGTGGATGTCTCCACTCCTAGAACCTCTGCATGTGGCTTCTCCACATTAGTCTGAGGCTCCTCCTCCTTAGGAACCAACCATTCCTACTCATCCTGTAGTTGGAGCTCTCTCTCAAGGGAAAATCACATGGCCTTCTCCTCATCAAACTTGAGATCTCTGCGAACCATTGTCCTCCGACTGGTAGGCAAGTACACCCGATAGTTGTGAGGTGTATCAGAGTACCCCACAAGTATCCCCAACTCTACTATCGGCTCAATATTCTTTCATGCATCCTTTGTCACATGGAAATATACCAATGAGCCAAAGATCCTGAAGTGACCAACATTTGGTCTCTTACCGTACAAAGCTTCCTCTGGTGTCTTCATCCCAAGTATGTGATGCGGGTTTCTATTTTGAAAATAAGCCATTGTGTTGCATGCCTCAACCCATAAGCGAAGTGGTAGGCCCTGGTCATGCAACATTTCCCGTGATGCTCATACAATATTTTTGTTCTTCCTCTTGGCCACCCCATTTTGCAGTGGGTTATGAGGTGTCGTCAACTCTCGTTTAATTCCTTCCACTGCATAGAATTCCTTAAACTATTGAGAGACATATTCTCCACTGTTATCACTTCTCAAGGCATTGATCTTCTTCCCTGACTCTTTCTTGACCAAAGCTTTGAACTCACAAAACTTTGTGAAAGTTTGGTCCTTCTTCTACATGAAATAAATCCAACATTTATGAGAATAGTCATCAATGAAAATCACACAATACCTTTGCTTTGTTGTGGATTCCATCGAGAATGGTCCATACACATCAGTATGAAATCGCTCTAAGATAGCCTTTGCTTGATTGTCTCGATCATGAAAGGAAGACATGGTGTACTTTCCCAAGGTACAAGCTTTTCATGTGTCAACATGCTCAATTTTACCTTTGGGAAGTTCTGTAGATATATGCTACACTATCTTCAAAGGCCCATGATGCAAATGGCCCAACCGCCTATGCCACAACTCACCAATGTCTTGGATTTGCATCAATTATACTTTCATACTCAATGATGCACAATCATCTACCTCTATTCTATAGATATTCTTCACCCGAATCCCTATCCTCTTGGTCTCAATCGTGGCTATGTGTCTTACGAACACCTTTCCTTTACTGAAAACAACATCATAGCCATTGCCCTCCAACATCGTGACTGATACCAAGTTCTTCTTCAGTCTAGGCACATACATCATATCTGTTAAGGTGAGAGGAGCTCCATGCTTCCTCTGAAAAGCAACCGTGCCCACTCCTGAAACACTATACCTTCCATCATTACCCATCTCTATGCACATCTAAGGGTCTTTCTCCTCCAAGGCACTGAATAAATTTTTATCACCAGTCATGTGGAACGAGGCTCCACCGTCAAGATACCAAACAAAACCCATCAATGATGATACCATGCGTGTAATGAGGGTAAAGTCCATTTTGAACTGAGAGGCTAATGCCTCATCTTGCGATTCTTCCGAGGATCCCTTCTTGGACTTCTTTGATGGGAAATTAGTTGCATAATGTCACATCTTGTGACAATTAAATCATCTTACTTTAGACATGTCACCCTTCCATGAGAAGAATTTTATTTGAAATGGGAAACATTCCCCTTCCCTTTCCTTGCCTTAATTGCTAAGGCCAAATTTTTTTCATCGTCATTCTTGGATGAAGAACCATCTCGTGTGCTTGTCTTGATCTCCTCCTGCATAAGATCTGACCACAGTCATTCCCAATCCGAAAATTTCTCCCTTCCATTCACAGATTCTTGGTAGCTATTCCAACTCTTTGTAAGGCTAAGGAGAGTGAGGCTCACCATATCATCATTAGTAGTTATTCTGACAATGCCAAGCTCATCTCTATAGGTAGTGAGCTTGTTCAGATATGTGGAAATAGTATCGCCCTTCTCCATCTTGATTCTTCGAAGCTTATCCTTGAGTGCCAATTTCCTCTGGTCACTACTGTTCTACTAGAGGTCCTTCAATGTCTTCATCATAGAAAATGGATTATCCTTACCATGGAGACTCGAGACAATATGGTCTCAAACTCCCTCAAGGATGATCCGTCTCACCTTCACCACACACTTCTTCTACTCAGCCAACTCTCATGCATTAGTTGAAGCTAGCTTTGGGATTTCTTGATCAATTAATTCCTTCAAGCCATTGTCTTCCAATACAACCTCCATTCTATCTTTCCATGCTATGTAATTCGAGCTACCTTCCAAGGCATACTCAAGTCTCAAGCCATAGAACGCCATTGGCTAACCTTGAAGTATGATATGAATTTGATTTTCACCTGCAACCTTGAACTTAAAAATTTGAATTCTCTTCTCAATATACTATTCACAACTCTAATACCATGTAGAATAATTTCTACAAATCTAGCTCTAATAGCATGTATAAAATCTGATGGTAGGTTAACCCGATAATGCAATATAAATCAAAGCAGAATACTATAACCTACTTCTACTATCAATTTGCGGAAGCTTAAAGAATGAGCTAAACAATATAACCAGAAGAAGAAGAATCAATCGCACAATACACATGAAAATACTTTGGGGAAATCCTCAGCTAAAAACCCCACACTATTGTATTATCATACATGGTGGAAATACATAGGAGTTATACAAAGCCTTAGCTCTCATAGCTAGCCATCTCTCAGTACAATCCTCACAGATGCTCACACGCAATCTTGGCTTTTTTCCAGCCTTCCTCTTTTCCCTCCAAGCTCCTATTTCCTTGTACTGTTCCTTGTGGATGATTCTCTCTTACCAAGTGGAAAACTCTCCTCTAAAACTGCGCAATCCTCAAGGATAAATCCCTGATTGCATGCATGAGTTTTCTCCATGAGAAAACACATGCAACTGATAGTACACTATCCTTGACTTTAATCTCAACTGGGTCTTTCTCATAATAGACATGCATGAGTTTCTAATGAGGGAATCTTCTGTTAACTGGAGTAGCACTAGTTGAATGCATGCATGCATCAACTGACTGTTAACTCACTATTAGTTCCTCAAACAATTTGGAACTAATTTAACTGGACTTAACTCAGTAAATTGAGTTAGCTAATTACAACTCAAATATAACTCAATCTTATCTCCTTAATTTAAGATATAACTCTTGCATGACTTCATAAAGACTTCTAACTTGAATTTCTCCAACTAATTAATTTAAAATTAATTAATTAATTATTTCCAAGTAGTTGTTAAGACTAAATTCGATTTTAATTCACAATTTAATTAAAGGACAAATTAAATTGGAATATTCTTGTTGCCATATTTCAACATTATATTATAGGCTATCAAACATTTGTACATACTAACCATGTTGCAATCAAATATTTAATGAATAAACCTGATGTGAATGCTCGGATAATTAGATGGTTACTTTTACTATAGCAGTTTGATCTAACTATTGTTGATAAGCCTGGTAAGGAAAATGTTGTTGCGATTTTTTGTCCGTATTAACTTTGTCTGCAGGTGAAGAGGGAATGGTTGATGATCAGTTATCAGATGATCACTTATTCTCCATTTCGGTTCTCTCTCCATGGTTTGCTGACATAGAAAAATATTTTGTATCTGCACAGTTCCCACCGAATTTTTCCTCCAAAGAGAAAATAAATATTGTGAGGAAGAGCACCCCCCTTCACCTAGATTGGGGGTAACCTCTTCAAGCTCGGCCAAGATCAAATTCTGAGAACATGTGTCAAGGAGGAGGATTCTTTGACATCCTTCTAACCTGTCATGATGGGCCTTGTGGAGGTCACTTTGTAGCAAAGAGGACAACATTTAAAGTGTTACAAGCTGGGTATTATTGGCCCACTCTTCATCAGGATGTGAAAAGATATACTAGTCAGTGTGATCAGTACCAAAGAATGGGAAGGCCTACTCCAAGAGCTAAAATGCCTCTACAACCTCAAGTGACTTTCGAGCCATTTGACAAGTGGGGCATGGAATTCATTGGACCTATTGACCCTCCTTCCAAGAAAAAGTAGTACACCATTGTGTGCATAGACTATCTTACTAAGTGGGATGAAACCAAGGAAATTAAGGCAGCAATAGAGGAGAAGGTGGTTGATATCTTAAGGGAGAATGTATTTTACAAATTTAGGTACCCTAGAGAACTGGTCACTGATCAAGGTAGCCACTTTAGCTCCGACATGATTGAATACTTGCTTAACCAACACAATATCAAGCATATGATCTCCACTCCCTATCACCCACAAACTAATGGGCAAGTGGAGGTGACCAACAGAGCACTGGAGGACATCTTGACCAAAGTGGTTAGTAGCAACAGGAAAGATTGGGAAAATAAACTAGTTGAGGCGACTTGGGCCTATAATACCACCTAGAATACCACCACTAGATTCACACCCTATGAGATGGTCTATGGGGAAAAGGTGCTATTGTCCATTGAATTTGAGTATAATACATTAAGGATGGCATCCCAAATAGATCTAGATCTTAGCAGTGCACAAAAAGAGATATTGCTCCAGTTGAATGGTTTAGATGAGTTTGGAATGCAAGCCCTCCTACACACATAGGTAACTCAACTTCAGAGGAAGATCTGGCATGATAAGAACATCAAAGATAAGCAATTTCAAGAAGGTGATTTGGCCTTGTCATATGATTCTAGATATAAAGATTTTAAGGGCAAGTTAAGGACGATGGTTAGGGCCTTATGTTATAGAAATATGTCATGATAATGGTTCAGTGCAAATCAAAACCATAGATGAAAAGGCCATTCCTTTACTTGTTCATGGGCACAGATTGAAAGTTTACAAGAGGCCATTGCCAAAGAAAGAGTTCATTGATGGTATCAATAAAACAGTGATGGTGGTGGAGCAAGTTTCAGCTCCTACCTCATCAAGTCACTGAGAAAAGAAAAGAAAAATAAGGACTCAGGTGAAAACCTCCCTGAGTCCCACTATTGGGTTGAAAACCTCTTGGGGCAGCCCAATGGTGTTAAAAAGAACAAAAGAGAAATAAAAATATCTCTGGGTGAAAACCTCTCTTGAGGCACCCAGGGTGAGTAGCTAGAATGAAAACCTCTTGGAGGTAGGCTAGTTGATTTCAAGAAAAAAATTAAAGAAAAAAGAGAAAAGAAAATTCATGAAAAATTGTTTGTAGGTTAGCAGGAGGACAATCAGAGAGCAAAGGAGAATCGAAAAGGGACGTATTCCACTCATATTTTTATTTCCCCATCCATTACCATTCATCACTCCACCATTTCTTTCATTTTTTTTCACTCATTTGCCTCATTCTGCAAGGGTACTATGTTTTCTACAGGATTCCCTGTAAACCTACAAGATCCCTTGAAAATGTACAGGATGATCCTATAGGAACTACAATGGCTTAAGAATCCTAAAGTGAGTTACCCTAGGGCAAGGAAATTACCTGCCCATGTCACAAAATTAAAAAAAACTACATCACAACTTCATTACCATTCCTCTCTCCACCATGATCACCCCTCCATCCATCATTAAAAAAATAAAAAAAATCAGTTTTCAAAACATTCATAGTCTTCAAGAGAAAACACAGAGAGAAGATGAAACAAAGAGCAGAGCTTGAATGTGTTTTCTCATTATTCACACTCCTAGACCTCCTCTCTATCCATGCCATCATCCTCAAGTCCCAACAGTGGAAATGACAAAACATTCTGAGGGAGAAGCAACTACAAGACATCCTATAGGAATAAAAATCATGAGTTACAACAAGCTTCTAGCATGAAGATCCAAGGGTGGAAGAAGCTCCAGAGTAGCAGAAGCACCATCATCTTCAACACCAGGTACTTGCACATCAAGGGAATCATCAGAGAACAATAAAAAAAGGAAGGAAAAATAACATGCAGCCAACACACAACAAGCACCTCATGTCCTCAACGAACTGTAGCAAGGTATTATCACCATAGGTAAGTATGTCGCTTCACTCTCTCATTTTCATAATGTATTAAAATATGTAAAGGTTGTGACCAAGTTGGTTAATAAGTGAAGGGTGGCTAGTTAACTTGGCCACCTTCGTTTTGTCAGCAAGGACAAAACAGTTAGTCCCCACACATGTGGCAGTAGTCAAGTCAAAGAAAACGAGAATGAGATCAGAAGCAATTGAGACTACAGATGCTTGAAGTGGGAGTTGATTACGAGGAGAGGGGAATGATGAGGTGGTAGTGGGGACCAACGATCCAAAAAGAAAAAAATCGTACCTTGGGTGCAAGCACACTACCTCACTCAAATCTACCATAAGCGGAAATAAATGTTGATCCCCATGCACTCATGCATTCATCTCCTCCAGGCTCACTCTAGCAAAATCGCTCTCATACCCAAGCAACCTATAGAAGAGAAAAATGCAATCTTTATCTTGAGCAGGACTTCCTACAGGATCACACGGGAATCCTACAGGATACAGTTGGGCAATATACTGGATTGGCAGAGATAAATTTTAGAGAAGGAAACACAGGTGTTGGCTACAACAAACACCATGAGGAGGTATGCTCTACATTCCCTTTCATTTTTCCAAGTGAATAGAACAAAAAACATCTCCTAGCTTGAGTGAATTTGATAGCTATGTAAGGGAATTGTCTCCTCAAGTATTTTAGTCCCATTTCATCCTACATCAAAATTTGTATCAACCATCTCTGCTCCTCAAAATTCATCAGAAAAAATGACATGGGGGTTTAATAGAAGGGAGCCCATTAACACTGTGAGGATTTACCAATTCTCTCCTGTGTTAGAAATCTTCACGAGGCATAATTGGATGGGGTATTTTGAGAAATTGAGGGGTTATGATGATGAAGTGGCCCAAGATTTTTCTCTCTCCCTCATTCCACTAACTAGAACCCATGCCACTATTGTGATGAGAGGCCTCTCCATAGAGCTCACCCTTGAAATCATAAGCAAAATTACCACACTTCCCCTAGGAGTGCCTTGGAGAAAGGAAGATGAGATAGCCAGATTGCCAAGAAGAAATTCTTTTTAGAGGGAGAGGAGCCCAATGAGGACAAGAATGGAGTAAGGAAAACAAGCCTACCATACCCTTGGAATGAGGTAAGCTACCACCTTATAAATTACATATCATGTGAAGGTAGGTATAGTGTGGTTTATGTTTATCACTTTAGGCTCCTTGAAGAATTCAGATTTGGAGTAGAAACACCTCCTCACCATAGGCTCAACATACCATACTTCCTTCTGCAATGACTGATAAATACAAGCATAAAGGTACAGGAAGGAAACCACCAATAGTTAGCCCACCATGGGTTAATTAGAATCACCATAGAAGATGCCCTCCAAAACCTCAAAATACCTATCCAATGGGTAATTTTTAGATGCATGCAGACAGATGAGGATATCAAAGCCCTCACATATGATATTACCCCTACTGTCAGTGGAAAGGATGAAGAAGAGACCGAAACAAATGGAGAAGAAGTAGAGAGGGATGAAGAGGAGATAGATGAGGATGAAGAGGAAGAGAAAGAGAAAGAAGCTGATGAAGAAATAGAGGAAGATGTCAAGGAGGAAACTGATAAACAAGATGAGGATATAGAGGGAGAAGAAGAGGGGAAAGCAATAGGTAAAAAGGACAATGGAAAAGAGGATGAAAAAGACAAGGAGGAGTCACCTAGGGTGTCTCCAGAACCCACAGAGAGAGAGGCAACAGTTGGCCTCACTGGCCTTATCATCCCTATCAAACAAAAAGGAAAAAGACAGAGGCAAACCCCCTTATACTTTAGAATAAGGAAAAGTACAAGGATAAGGCAGGGAAAACTCCAAACTCCAACCAAGGTTCCCATTTTTATTGAGGACTCACCTAAACAGTAGGAGAAGATTGTTTCTCCTATAAAAACTCAAGAAGAAGAATCCTCAACAAAAAAATCCCTAATTCTTGTTGGAAATAATGCTAAGAGGGGGGGGGGGGGGGGGGTTGAATCAATATTAGAAAATCAATAATATTTTCATTTCCATTATTAGATTCATATATGCTACTTTAGTTAAGGATACCCGCGTATATATGCAACTGTGTTTAATGCAACTAGCATATATCCAGTAAACTGATGATTCAGTTAGTTGATCTTAAATGAGTGCATCAAAACATTATTAACCATATGAACAATAAACAGGTGTAGTAAAATAGAATAGATCATCACACATAAGAAGCACACATGAACACCATGATTTAAGGTGGAAACCTAATGTGGGTGCAAACCACTTGCTGCAATTTGTCTCTATCTTCCTTTAATAAGAAACTTGTTTTTACAATACTTATGTACTGGTGCAGTCTTATACCAGTACGTAGGCTTCTACCTGTAAAAGGCTACAACCTTCTCTTGTTCTCCAACTTCTCTTGGAAGGGAGCTATAGTCCCCTTAGCTCTTGTACTAGCTAATCCATTTACTAGTACCTAGGCGTTGGCCTACTGATGGCTCCAACCTCCACTCATTTTCCAGTTGCTACTAGAAGGGAGCTCCAATCCCCTGGCTCTTGTACTGACCAATATGTTTACCAATACATAGGCGTTGGCCTACAGAAGGCTATGATCTTCTCTCTTCCTCCAGGGACCACGTTTCATAAATTTTCATACTGGATACTCTTGAAGCACAACACCATAATCTGAACGTCACGTTTCATCCAATTTTCATACTGGACCCATCAACAACATTGAAGCACAAAATCAATCACCACTGCAAAACACCCATCAACTACACCTGCATCATCGATCTTTGAATCACCCAATAATAAAACACTGAAACCTTCTCAACAACATAGTCACCAGAACATAGAACAAATAACAGAACTTTACAATAACAACCAGATCCAACTGCAACTTCAGAATATCATACTTCATACTGTATACACTACTTTGATGAACCCAACCTATGTGTATACACGCTTTTACCAAAGTGAACCCACGTATAGATCTGCAAATTCAAACTTATAACCTTGAAGCTATTTCAGACATCAATTATACCCAGACCATAACATTTACAGAATAAACATGCGACAATAATTCAAATCTAGTCTATCCATGATAAAACCATATAATGATAAAACATTCCAAGCCTTAAGATCTCGATCCATCGTTCATCATGATCCACATGGGTGCATCCTTGGTTCAGATCAAGCAAAGCATCACAAACCCATAACCAACATACTAGATCTCACACTTCATCAGATATTCATCACTTGCACACTTCCCCACTTGGCCTAATGATCTTCTCCTTATATAGGTTTAGGCCTCTCTCAATACCATGGTCAAACACCACATAGAACTGTTGACTGGATAAATCGATCTTGCAAACAAGAATGATCTCCCTAGTATCACAAGATAGTCTAGCAACAAACATACAAACAAACCTATCTTTCTCCAGACATATGCGATTTATAATTAAATACTACAAAGGTGTTAAGATCCTACCTTAGATCCAATGCTTGTTCATAGTATTCATCCTTCAATCATTCGAAAGAGTTACCCTCCAATCATTTGAAAGAGTTACCTTTAAAGACCTACAATCACAAACAAGCAAACATTAAATAACACCTGCATAGCAAATATCATAAATCATGTCTATTATGGTGATCAAGGAATCCATAAAATAAACCGTGAATCAACAACTTATTGAGAAAAGCAAACTTATTTGTATTAACTTTGAAGTAGAAGAACCTTACAACCTTTTCAACCTTGATGTTGAAAAAGCTCTTCTTGGGGTCCGAAACAAGAATTTCCTTTACTTTGACAAGCTTTGCACTCTTCCAAATGAGATCTTAGAGGTATGTAATCTCTCCTCATAAAAACTCAACTAAATAAGACTAAGTTCCAGCAGCATTTCACCTCAAAAATATTCAGCTTCTAACCTTCCAAGTAACTAGCCTAATGCTTCTTTTTATAATGTAGAGGAGGAGGTTACAGGTCCAACTATGAAGGGATAGAATCCTCCTTCAAAGGGATAAGCTCCTCACATCAAGGGGTTGGCTCCTTAAGGTATGGGATACATGAACCTTAAAAGAGTGAACTTTCCATCTCGAGATTCCTTCCAGAAGCTTCTAGAAATAACTGAAAGTGAGTTTTTTCAAAGTATACTCTCGCCTTTTAACTTTTACAGGGGTCCACACCTTTCACACAGAGACAGTGCGATCAGGTGTGCTGGAGACATGACCATTAGGTGCGGGACTACATGTAAGACAAAGAGAAAGTGCGGAACCAGAGTTTTACAAACTTTTGAGAGATTTTATCTTATTTTCAAGGCTTGATATGAGGAACTGGTGTTTCAGACTTGCAGAGGGGGAAAGTATGAGTGGTAATGAACTCACACAGATAGCATAATGTCAAGGTGACAATTTTTAGTGCAACAGATTGCCCCCTAAAGTGTGAAGTCTATAATAGATGAAGATAGAGTCTGTCATTTATGAAGAATGAAGTACTTTATCATTTCAAGGATCGTCTTGTGGACACCCCAGTCAGAACCTGTAAAAACATTCAATGCAAAATATCTATATGCAAACATATAATCGCTGAGGTAGGCATTCCCATACTCAGATCAAAACTGACTAAATTGTTCTAATACAGGAATGATTTTGTAATACATCAAGAGTATAGACATTTGTAGACATAGTATGGACGCAGCCATTTGTTTATGAATAGTCCACTATATAATGAATAACAAAATTCCTCGTAACCTGGATGGTAGAAACTAGATCCAGGGTCTTGATTTCCACTTCCCGAAATAGTATGATTCTATCCATGTGAATGAATGTGTTGAAGTCGAACATGGTAGAAACCACTTGATTACCATTCAATGATGTGAATTGTTAACAAGTGTGAGAGAAACCACCAGTAATGTCAATGGCTCTCAAAGTACTTAGTACAATCCATGAAATGTGAATAAATGAGCTGAAGTCGAACATGTCATAGAATCATTCGATCGAAGGTTGATGATGCAACCTATCATCAAAGGAGAGAAACTTGCCATTAGGGCATGTAGATTTCAAGGTACTGACAATTTCTAGATCAACTTCCTAGATAATGAGCTGAAGTCGATAGAAAGTGATCCGTTGTAGACAAGCCCACAACACGAAATTAGAGATCAAGTTTTGAAGAAATATATCGGCAAGGACTGACTCAGGGATGGTCAAAATGGATGACATATTTTGTAGATTAATGGTTTGTTTGAACTGATCTCTTGAAGACATAACGACACTGCAGATGGCTTGGTGACAATTGACCCAAAGCTAATACCCAAAAACCAGCTGAAGACTTTCAATGTGGTTTGATTAACTGTTAGGCAAAGGATTTTCCCAAACTAGGTGAACAAAACGTGTCGTGTTCAATAGTGGTTAATGGCTTTTCTAATTAACAAAGTGTAACAAATAGGTTCATTTTTCTCTCTTTTCCCCCACCATTTCTGGCAAGAACCTCTTTATTTTTGACAAGCATGAGGAGGATAACATTTGCTTGTTTATAAGCTCATCCTTCGGATGAGTCCAACTTAGTTTAAAATTCGAACTCTAAGAAGGACTGGTTCGTTCCTATTTTAAAATTGAACAGGTCCTTTACTGTTAAATTTTGAGTCTAGTATAGGAAAAACTTCATGTTTTTCAATTTTAGGGAGTCAGAAGAAAAACTTAAGAAAACTCCATGGGGTTACTTTTTCATAAAATACTCCCTGAGGTTCAAAAAAGGATAAAATAATATAGGAGGGATGACATTTCCAATACTTTAACGAGCTGGAAAGACAAGCGCTCGACAATCTTTTCATATTTAACAAGTCTGAAAAGGGTTTAAAGAGGACTCTATTGACCATAATTAGTCAATGTATATATTTTTCGTAAATAGTCCATTTCAGTCCGTAAAAGGGGTAAACTTATACTGAAGGGATGATTATTCATTTATTTTAATGAGTTCGAACAATCAAGTGCTCGACAATCTTTTCAATTTTCGAGAGTCTGAAAAGAGCTTAAAGAGGACTCCAATGTTTCACTTTTTTGTAAATTTTTGAAAGAGTCCGAAAAAGTGATAAAAGTATGCTCTTTGTTGAAAAATGATCAATTTTCCCAAAAAATCCAATATTCTGCACAAAAACTCAAAACATTACACATATGTGTTTAAGAAAAATAAAAATAATTTAAAAATTTACCTTTTTAAAGTGAAAAATAAATAAATTAAAAATTCATTTATTCGAAAGAAACATATAAAAAGGGCTTTTCTAACTTCATTTTTACCATTAGAGCCTAGAGTGAGAAGTGAGAGATTTTGGGTAAGAAAGTTCCTATGAAGATTCTGGAAAATCCATCCGTCGGAATCGAAAACTGTCAACTCTAGGTAATCCACATCCTACTTAACTTGCATTTCATTCGTTTACATTTTGTTTTTAGGCTTTAAATTTGATTTTTGAGGGAAAAATAGGTTTAGAAATTCACTCGTGGGGGTCCGTAGGTGAAACACGCGGCCCTTTCGGACCCCGACTTTTGATATAAAGAAAAAAGTCGTGCGTCCGCACCTATTACTCACAACCTGTGTGGACCTACGCACTGTTTGTAAGTAGCGAGTGCAGACCTCGCGAAATGAACTTTAAAAACATAAATTTCTCCATTTTTGCCCAAAATTTTCCGAACAAGGTTGTTCTAGTATGTCTTTTTATGCATTGTAGGACATTCAAAATGCTTATTTGGTGAGAACGTGAGCATGAGGATGTAGATTTTTCCGCACTAAATCATATGCCCACATTGCAGTCATTGAGAGCACGCAGATTGTTAACGTTCTGGGGCATATAGGGTATGAGGACCCAAGTAGACCTCTTGCAATGGCTGGTAGACAGATGGAACACACAGGACCAGTGCTTCGTGATTGGTGGCCACCAGCTCGAAATCGAGCTAGAGGACATATACGTCTTGATTGGTTTGTCCAAATTGGGCGAACAATTATCTATTTTCAGGACTAGGGCAGGTGGTCAGTCTGTCTCTAGTCTCTAATTGGAGTTTTGCAATGATCAAACAAAGGAAAAACGGATTGATATTAAAACTATCAACCATCCTGAGCTTAAGGTTATTGCATTCACTGTTAGCAGAGTATGCAGGAGTGCAACATTGCATGTGGCTACTAGATCCTAGATGCAGATGGCTATAGACTGTTTTTGAGGCACCATATTCAACTGGTGCGAGGCTGTGTTGGCAAATCTGAAAGGCCAACTAACCAGAGCAAAGAATGGATAGCTAAAAAACTTTGGATATGGATTCATCGTAGTTAGTTTTCTCTCGAGAGGATCCCCATGTTAACCCCACAGCATATTCCTGTTGATGCTGGTCTTCCTCAAGAGCCTAGAATAGTTCGCTGGGTTGCTTTGATGGCCCGTCACCTTGAGGAGGGTACAAAGGTTGTTTGATTTCCGCCTGAATATTTTCGTTGGTTGAACCAACAACTTTTTGTGATTCAGGATTTTCCATATGTTGGGATGGATTATCGCGGTGACCCAGACATGATTCTTCCACCAGGAGAGCAATGGGATGATTCAGGTAAAATCATTTTCAACACTTTATAAGTTTTAAATATTTTTTTTATTTTTTTAAATCATCCAAAACTGACAATAAAAATTTTAAATGCAAATGTGGGTCCATGACGACCAACCACTCTCCAGCCTTACGAGATGAGACACCCAGTTGCAGCAGCACCAGCCCCACAGGACCAATCAGCAGAGATCCTAACCGACTTGGAGCATCATCTAGAGCACTTGACAATAGATATTCCAGAGACTGGTATAGATGATATTCCACTTAGGTTATAGAGATATGTGATTAGGATCCTAGGACCTTTTAGGAGGTTCCTATGTAGGGTGGCCCGAGCATTAGTTTCATATCGTGATCATCACCAGGGATAGGATGATCAATTTGTAGACTCACGACATTTTTGACTTTGTGTATTATCATTTTTGTCGATCATAAGGTGTTTTTCAACCTATGATCGAAGACAATGTATATTTTGAAACACACTTCTATGCTATGATATATCATTATTACTAGCTATCTTGTGTAACATGTTATCAAATGATATTAAATTTATTGTTTTGATTATTGCAAATGTCTATTTATCATACTAGAAGCAACTGCATCTGCTAATGTATTTAAATGTTTTGGAATATGATGATATTCAATGTAATCAAATTCACATTCCAAGAGACGAACTCTCAAAAATAAGCTTAATAACATTGGATTTCTAATTGCATAAACCCTGTTAAGCTATAATACAATGAGTTCAGAATCCAACCTAACAATCAAACTCCAAATCCCAAATGAGATGAATTTAGGTAATAACTCAATCACTGCACTATACTCTGCAATGTTATTTGTTGTTTGATTGAGGCTTACCCCATGCATAGACACTAACTCATCAGAGGGTGAATAGATAACCCAAGCTACGGAAGAAATGTTCCGTGTACTACGACAAGCACCATCAGCAAAACCAATGTATGTTTGAAGAGACATCGTGTTGCACAAAAATTGTCACCATGACTTTCTGCAATCAATATGAGTCTATCACCACTCATACTTACCTCCTTTGCAAGTCTTAAACCTCAGTTCTTCATATCAAGCCTTGAAAATAAGAGAAAGACCTTAAAAATCTCTAAAACTCTGGTTTCACACTTTCTCTTAGCATTACCTGTGGTACCGCACCTATTGGTGATGTACCCTGCACACCTGACCACTCCATATCTGTGTTGATGGGTGCGAACCCCTGTAAAAGTTAAAAAGGTGCAAGTACATTCTTAAAAACTCACTTTGAGTCATTTCTAGAAGCTTCTAGAGGGAATATTGAGCTAGCAAGTTCGCTCCTTGAGGGTTCATGCATCCCATTCCTTAAGGAGCTAACCCCTTGATGTGAGGAGCTTATCCCTTTGAAGAAAGACTCTATCCCGTCAATGGTGGACCTGTAACCTCCTTCCCTTGCACTATAAAATGAAGCATTGGGCTGGTTACTTGG
Organism: Pinus taeda; assembly: GCA_000404065.3. Lineage (NCBI taxonomy): Eukaryota > Viridiplantae > Streptophyta > Pinopsida > Pinales > Pinaceae > Pinus > Pinus taeda. Next base: position 23,298 of record APFE031629710.1, on the reverse strand, counting down.
GAGGTTGAAATTTGAATATTTTTTAGGGTAAATGCTACTGGAACTTAGTCTTCCTAATTGAGCTTTTGAGAGGAGAGATTGCATACCTTTTGATCTCATTTGGAGGAGAGTGAGGCTTTTCAAAGTAGAGGAGATTCCCGTTTGGACCCTGGGAAGAGCTTGTACAACATCAAGGCACCAAGGTGTTATTTGATGTGTGCTTGTTTATGATTGCAGGTTCTTAAAAGAAAACTCTTTGAAGCTGTTGGAGCATGCCTGCCACAAACTAGTGTTGGACTTAAGGTAGGGTCTAAAACACCTCTTAGTTTTTATTAATGAATCGCAATATGTTTAGAGAAAGGTAGATTTGCTTGTCCTGCTTGTTGCTAGATATCAGTTGATACTAGGGAGATCGGTCTTGTCTGCAAGAACGATTTATCCGGCCAACAAATTGGCAACTCTACTGGGGACGGGATTTGGTTTTTAATTTTCCTTTGCCTTTGACTTGAGGAACTTGAATTTTTGTTTCTGGTTTTTGCTTGATGTGTGTGGGATTGGGTAGTTTTTAGGCCCTGGATTAATTTTTTGTTTTTTAGAAACTTTTACGAGGACCACACATTCTGTTTGAGTTACAGTGTAGACCTCCCTGCACTGTTACTTTACTACACAGAGCAGTACCACATCTGGTTTTATCAGAGGCCTGCGGACCCTATCAAAATTTTTTGAAAAGCCTAAAATATTTTCGTCTAGTTAAGTTTAGGTTCTTTTTATTGCTTTTAGTCTATGCCCAGATCTGCATATATCCTGTCAAAATTCTCTCGTAAGTAAGTTCCATTGGTGTTGTGTTTTAGATGAATTTCTAGAAGTTTTTGCATGCTTGGATTGGTTTCCATTCGGTCTTTGTAGTGACTTAAATCTTAGAAGCCTAACAACCTTAGATCACCTTGGTATCTTTTGTCTTCTCGATGAGTTTGGTTGGTTTGTGAAATCTTCCTTTGGTGAAAAATAGATTTTCTTTCTCTTTGCAAATATTTGAACGAACTTGGTCATAAGTTGTGAATTTCATTTTTATAAAGAAAACATAGCTGGGTGTTTTATGATTGATTTGTTTTTCTGAACTAATTAATCCTTAGTTACTGAATAACTAAGTAAAACATCCTCAAAAACATTTGAAGCTTTTATTTCAATTAGGTTTTTAGAAGTTTAGATCTCAAGATTAGATTTTTTCATAGTTTTGAGTGTGTTTTCTACAAATTTTAGTTTCTCTTTTGAAAGAATTGTTTTCTGTAGTTTTGAGTGTTGAAACGAAAAGGGATTTATTTTGTGAGCATAATTAGTAGCTTTCGTTTTGATTGTATTGAAAAAGACAAAAACATTTTTCTTTATAGTTATATGTTGAAGGAAAGATTTGTTTTTCAAGGAATTGCATTCTCAACTCTTCTTTTAGCTAGAGATTCATTGAAAAGAAAAATAATTGTTTATCATCTTAGGTGCATTTTTTAGTGTTTTTGGAGTCGAGTCTTCACACCACAAAGTTTCATCTCCATACCTTTTGACTTAAGAAACAACCAATAAAAATAATGCTTAATTAAAATTCATCTAGCAATATTTTTATTTCTAGGGCTCTTATCACCAACATAGCTTAGGCTAGTATCTCGGAGTAGGGAGTAATTAACTCTCCAAGATAGTTAAAACAAACAAGTAGTTGTATTTTGCGGTAGGAAATGAATCCAATTGTAATTGATATAATCTAGGAAGCTCCTCTTAAAGGAGTCAATCACGAGATCATGTCCGAACCTTTGAGATAATCAAGCCTGTCTCATTGGGAAAGACAGAAGATTTGCACGTATTAAAATTGGTAAACCTTGGATTAACCATTGTTGAGGAACCTGGGGTCACTTGTTGGTAAATCTTAGATTAATCATGTCGAGAAGCCTTCAAGGGGATTGAGCTTCGCTACTCTGCCCTGCGCATAGATCGGATTGTAGACTGTTGCCCCAGTTGTATTTGTTATTGTTGTTAACCTTAGTGACCATAATATTAAGATTCTTTCCTAAGGTGACGGTGAAGGATGGGTCTCACTATACCTAGAGCAGACGTCGACTAGACTCACTTGGACTCTCTGGGGGGTTATCTTCACTTGAGATGGTTTTGTGAAGAAACTTGCGCCAGTTTGTTTCATTAAGAAGGTTGTCGGGGTAACTGTTCCAACCGCCATTTCTATATTGAATTCTGCGATGTTGGATTTCATCACCAACTAGTGTTTTTGGTACGGAAAGTTACTGTTTGTGTGTGGTTTGAACTCTTAGATTGTTAGGTGTGTGATTCAATTGTTTGGTTCTTTAGAGACTTTAGGAGGTTTTATTGAGATTCTATTTGTTTGCGTGTGAAGTGATTAAATATTTAATCGTGGCTGAATTACCGAGACAATCCCGTAGAATTCGGGGGCAGCCTACCGAATATACACCAAGTCAACTTGAAGGGCTAAGAGCTCTTGTCACACCTAGTGGCAATAGAGTTGGGTCACCAGAGGCCAGAGAATCATCTTTACCAAGTTCCAGCAACATAGTATATTTCTAAACCAATTTCATTTTCCGAAGTTATTGGTAGCATTTCTCCTACTAGTGAATTAGTTGAGGAACCTGAAATTTCTGAACCTGAAACTGAACCTGCTACTACTCCATCCTCAGGATTTGCTTCTCCAGTTTCTAGTGGTCTTGGTTCACCCAGGGTAGGAAGTGTCATTACCCAAAATCTTCCTTCTGGACTCATTCTATTGAAGAACTTGTTAGTCTAGACAAAAATATAACTCTCCCTGAAAATCAACCAACTATAGAACTTAGGGAGCGTGAATCAATCTTCTACAGTCCTTTTAGAAGTGACGCTTGGTACATATCTTTGACGAACTTTTTAGAAAATCCGAGTCTTGCTTATTCACCATCTCGTATTCCTTTTCATCCTATGCCCAGAGGTTATTATCCTCCTTCGAATATGTTAAAGTGGTCATCCATGTTTTCCCAAACTTCGGAAACATTTTTATATGGCGGTCCTTCTATTCCTTCTAGGTATCAGTAACTTTCTGGTACTTTTTCAAGAGCGTCTCCTCAACCCATTGAACATGGGATGTCAACAGGTAATAACGGAACTCCGTCGTTGAGCATAGAAGAAATTCTTATGATGTCTGGTGCTATTCAAAATCCACAACCTCAAGGTAGTCAGATACTGCCTGGGGGGCAACCTCAAGGTAGTCAGATACTGCCTGGGGGGCAACCTCAAGGTAGTCAGATACCGCTTGGGGGGCAACCTCAAGGTACTTAATTACCGCCTAGGGGGCAACCTCAAGGTAGTCAAATACCACTTGGGGGAAACCTCAAGGATAGTACATACCTCAGGGACATTACATGCCTCAAGGTCAACCCCAGATTTAGTATATGCCTCAAGGTCAACCCTAGTATCAATATATACCTCAAGGTTAACCCCAGTTTCAGTACGTGCCTCAAGGTTATCAACCTCAAGGTTAGTACCCATCTCAAGGTTTCCAACCACCTTCTAGTCAACCATTTCTTCATGGAGCTAGAAATGTGCATTTCAATTATCAGTCCTACACTCAACCTAGTTATGGTCCTCCATATGTTCAACTTGTTATAGGTCCTTACCTCGGAACGAATATGGTGTGGGATCCATCTCAAACTCAACAGATTTTGCAACCCAATGTGCAGTTGTCATCTCAACCTAGACAACCTATGGTTTCTGGTTCATCCCAACAACCTGTCTAGCCTACTATTAAAACTTTTGCACCTGGTGTAGTTCATCAGTCCGGGCCTAGTTCACCTCGAACTCCGCCTCAAATGACTGCTGCAACTATTGCAACTTCTGTTCAATCTACCCCACCTACTTCTGGAGTATCAACAACTCCAGTTTCTATTGTTCCTGTATCAACTCCTTAGACCTCTTTACCCCAGTTTGCACCTACAATTCAGACTTCGGTTCAGATGCTTGTAGGACAACCTAGTCCAAGTATGGTTGTCACAAGTCAACCAAAATTCACTTATCAATTGTATCAGGGACAGTATCAATACTGCCCTGTTGTGCAAAACCTAGTTTATCAGTATCAACCATACCCTGGGTATACATATCAACAACCTCAACCTCAAAAACCCCAGTTTGGTCCAGTTAATCCTGGTTTTTTGGGAGGATATAATATTCCTAATGCAAATCCGATTCCAGGTTATCTTGGATATCCTCCTCCTAGAGCTGGTCTTGTGACCCAAGGTTTTCGAGACCTTAACTGTCAGTTACCATTTATCGCAACTTTGGATTTACCTAACTTGTCGCGTACGATCCAATTTACTATCTTCCGTATTTGTCGCCAATGCCTAATAAGTTGCCCAGTGATATCCCGAAGTTTGAGGGTAAGCCAGGAGAGGATATGTCAAATCATGTGATGACTTATCACCTCTAGTGTGCATCAAATTCCATTATAGATGATTCAATTCGCTTACGGCTTTTTCAACGCACTCTAATTAGTCTCGTAGCCAAGTGGTACACTGAGTTACCATGAAGCTCTTTTTATAATTTTAGTTAGTTAGCTACTTCATTCTTAACTCATTTTCAGTTGCCTGTCAGATATGACAATGGCACGTAATTATTAACTTCATTAAAACAGTCAACGTCTACATATATTTTAGACCATATTCATGAATGGCGACGTCGATGACATTTAGTGAAAGATTTTATCCCGGATCAAATTTTGGCAGAATGGTTTGTTAAATCATTATTACCTAAAATCATTGAGGATGTAGCTAAGGCAGGAGTAGTTACTGAGGAGAAAGTAATTTCTCAGGCTCAGTACCTTGACCTCGTTTATACACAGTCGGGTACTTTACACGAAAAAATCCCCGATCTTCCCAAACAAAATCAAATAACTGCAGCTCCTTCAGGGTCTCATGCTGCTGATGGTATGATTGATTCAGTTAGTACCAGGAGTAAGAAGAAATCTGCAAAGAATTCTTCTCTTATTATAACTTTACCAAATTCCCCGACAGGAGAAGCTTTTGCTGAAATTCCTACCTATATTCATGTCGTAGAATCTTCTACGACCAAATAAAAATCCGGCAGTAAAAAGAAAGGGAAGAAGAAAAATAAACAAAACACAAAAGAGAAACCAGATAAAATTGAATCTACTGACGAGAAATGTAAACCTCGCTATCCTTGTCCCATATGTGACGAGGAGCATTTTACACGAGATTGTCCACATCGAGCTGAGGTTTCGAAAATCATCAAAGGTTCTCAAACGCTTGCTATCTTGAAGGATCCTTTTCCTATTCAAGATAGTAAGATGACAAGTTCTTCCTCAAATGCCTCAAAAGAACCAATTATGATGATGTCCCATGTCAGGATTGCGACGCGATGACAAGATTATGGCAGTAAGAATCCTGTTGGTGGTAAGGAAGCAAAATCTTCTAATTCAAACTCATCAACTTCAACTCCTTCTAGTTCTGATCCGCTATAGATTGAGAAACCTAACCCAGACTTAGTAATCAAACCGCCTGCTAAAGGTATAATTCAGAAGTTAGCTTTCAATCCACATGTGAGAGCTGCTCAGAACTATAACATTGTTGAAGATTTAGCTATATCCCCTTCAGCAATGTTGGCTTTGGAGGTGCTGCAATCATGTCCAGCACAACGTAAATTGCTTTTGTCTGCTATAGGAGCTGTTGATATTCAGGATTCCAACCTTATAATCTTCGATTTAGAAAATATTACACCTCGCTTACCTCATCAAATGGCTTTCCAGATCCCAGTGTTACTCGAAAACAGACCTTTCTTTCGGATTGTGATTGATGAGGGAGCTTCTACGTGTATTATGTTGATTCAGTGTTGGAGATCGCTTGGTTCTCCTATGCTCAATCAATCCCCGATGATATTAAAGGCTTTTGATGGCCGAGGGTTTCATCCTTTTGGCATTTTGTAGGATTTACCTATAGGGGTTGAAGGAAAAATTGTTAATCCAGATGTGGAAGTGGTTGATGCCCCTCTAGATTACAACCTTCTTTTGGGTCACAATTGGTCTTACGCTATGAATGCTATTGTTTCATCGGTCTTTTAGCTTATTAAGTTTCCTCATAATGGAAGGATCGTTACAATAGACCAGTTAAATTAATTTTCATCTGACCCAGCCTCTTCTGAGAGTATCCAACATGTTGGAAAAATTGTTATCCCTTATAAGGATGTTGGAGTGGGATTGATTAAAGATTCTAGTTTACTAGGAACTTTTTCATTTCCTCCTCCTAACGTATCACCTTATTTTACAACCATTCATATGATATCATTGAACACTATTGCTTTTGATGATCCTTGGATTGCACCTTCCGATTCTAAGGCGGACTCATTTGGTGATGCCATGCCCTTGAGTCCCTTTGAAGTTGCATATCAGGCGGTACAGTCATTTTCCGACTCTAGTTCAATCAAAATTGATCCAATAAATGTGATCCATGGGGAGTCACTTTCAATCTCAACCTCAAATTCAACAACTCTTTCTAATCCTGTTCATACTGATGAGCAGATTCGTGAACTTTTGTCTGTTGATGATTTACCATGGGAAGATCTTCATCATCGATCTTCATTTTTACCTGAGCTTGATCATTTTGAAAATGATTTCTCATCTATTTTTACCACTAATTATGTCAAGGAACCACAGAATCCACTGCGACATCCTGATTCTGAATTAAATTTGGGAAATATTTCTCAAATGATTCCTATTGACATTACCCAGAATTATTGAAAACATTCATATAGGTGCTTCTTGTACGGACAAGGAAATCCAAACATATAAAGCCCTATTTCAAGAATTTTGTGACGTGTTTGCCTGGTCATATGAAGAAATGCCAGGAATCGATCCATCAACTTTTGTTCATGAAATTAAAAATTACCCAGATGCTAAACTTGTCCGTCAATGTTTACATCAGATACCTCCAAGAAAAGTTGCTGCTATTAAATCTGAAGTTGAGAAATTACTTCGAGCAGGTTTCATTTATCCAATTCCTTTAACGGATTGGGTATCAAATATTCTTCCTGTTAACAAAAAGCAAGGAACAATAAGAATATGTATTGATTATAGGGATATTAATCGAGCTTGTCCAAAAGACAATTACCCAACCCCCTATATCAATCAAACTATTGATGATTGTGCCAGCAGCTAAATATTTTCCTTTATGGATGGTTTTTCCAGTTACAATCAAATTAACATACTCCCTGCTGATCAACCTAAAATGGATTTCATTTGTCCATGGGGGACATTTTCTTATTGCAAGTTACCTTTTGGATTGAAGAACGCTGGAGCAACTTTTCAAAGGGCTATGTCTTACACATTTCATGACATCAAGCACATTGTGCAGCCTTATCTCGATGATTTACCTGCTCATTCATTACATAGAGCTGATCATCTCACTCATTTACGATCTGTCTTTATGATATTTAGGCATTATCGAATTAGGCTGAATCCACACAAATGTGTTTTATGTATAGAAACGGGTCGCTTACTAGGATTTTTTGTCTCAAAAGCCGACATTCGTGTCGATCCCTTGAAGGTTGAAGCCATTATCAAATTACCTCTGCCTTCGACTCTCCGCCAACTCCAAAGTTTGCAAGGGAAAGAAAACTTTCTACGTCGATTCATTCCTAACTACGCCTAGATCGCAAAAGGTTTTACCAGGTTGTTGAAATAGAACACTCCGCTCCTCTAGGATGAGATAGCTAACAAATCTTTTGATGCACTTAAACACGCGTTGACCCATGCATCGTTATTGCATCCTCCCAACTACAACCATGACTACTTTTTGTACCTCACCGCTTCCTATTCCACCATTGGGATGGTTTTAGTTCAGGAAGATGAATTCAACGCTGAACATGTGATTTACTATCTTAGTCGAACTCTGAATCTGATTGAGCTTAAATATTCGCATGTGGAGAAATTGGCCCTGGCAGCTGTTCAAGCTGTCCAGCGATTTCGTCACTACATTCTACTACTCAAAACCACAGTAATTTCTGACTATAACCCTATGACGTATATTTTGACTAAACAATTGCTAGGGGACAAGTATTCCAAATGGATAGTTATCCTGCAGGAATTTGACTTGGAATTTGAAAAATCCAAGGTAAAGAAATCTTTGGTTTTTGCGGAACTGATGTGTGATTTCTCGTGTACTGATACCGAAATTGTGGTAGAAGAACCCATTGCGGATGAATACTTGTTTCTTATCAGTACTCTTGATCCATGGTATGGAGATATAATTGTCTATCTCCAAACCCAATCTTTTCAGCCTAAAATCTCATGATCTCAACGAAGGAAAATATGTTTCCAATCCCAACCGTACAATATTATTGGAGATACACTCTATCATCGTGGAGTGGATTCTGTTTTCCGTCGTTGTCTAACTCATGAAGAAGCCGAAAAGGTTCTGAATGACTGTCACTCTAGAGCGTGTGGTGGTCATATGTCTGGGTATGCCACAGCCCAAAAGATATTGCGCGCTGGTTATTTCTGGCCATCCTTATTTAAAGATTGTATCAATGCAGTCTGAAAATGCCACAATTGCCAAATTTTTGATCGAAACATGCGTGCTCCACCTGCTCCTCTCCACCCTATAATTGTCGTCAATCTTTTCACAAAGTGGGGTATCGATTTTATTACATGTAACCCTCACTCGGCCAGGGGGCATGCATATATCATCCTTGCGGTAGATTATTTTACCAAGTGGGCCGAGGCGATGCCTACATTTTCGGCAGACGGAAAAACTGCTGCAATTTTTATTTTCAATCATATAATTGCTAGATTCGGTGTTTCTCAAGCGATTATTACTAATAATGGAAGTCATTTTTGAAACATCATGATGACTGAGCTAACAGATTAGCTTGGCCTACGTCACAATAGCTCTACTCCATATTACCCACAGGCTAATGGTCTGGTTGAAGCAATGAACAAAGTTCTAGTCACTATGATCCAACAAATCATTGGTATTCATCAGTCAAATTTGCATAACATGTTATTTTCAGCGGTTTGGGCATACCGAACCTCAGTCAAAACATCAACAGGTTTCACTCCTTTTCAGATTGTTTACGGGTTGGAAGCAGTGTTACCCATTGAATTTGAAATTTCGTCATTGCAAATAGCCATAGAATTACTCCTAGCCACTTTCAAAGAGGAAAAACGTTTGTTGTACTTATCGCAGTTAGATGAGAATCGACGTGATGCTGCATTAGCAATTGAAACTCATGCAAAACGGATAAAAGCTCAGTACGATCGAAATGTTACACCTCGTAATTTTTCGGAAGGAGACCTAGTTTTACTATACGATCAAGCAAACGATAATCTAGGGGCTGGAAAATTCGTACCCATGTGGCATGGTCCTTTTGTTGTTAAGCGTAAGCTAGCCAAAGGGGCCTATGAATTAGTAGATTTTGACAGTGTCTCTTTAGGTAGACCTAGAAATGGGCTTTATCTGAAAATATATTATGCTTAGAGTTTGGTGTGGATATTTTTGTTAGAATAGTTTCTTTCGCGTTGGTGTGTTTTAGATTAAAAGTGTGCCTAGTTTAGAGAGTGTTTTATCATTATTACCGATTATTTTGGTTTTACTCTTGATATTGCAGATGTCGACGTCTTCTCAAACATACATTGGTTTTGTTGATGGTGCTTGTCGTAGTACATGGAATATTTCTTCCGCAGCTTGGATTATTTATTCACCCTCTGATGAGTTAGTATCTATGCATGGGGTAAGCCTCAGTCAAACAACAAATAACATTGCAGAGTATAGTGCAGTGATTGAGTTATTATCTGAATCCATCTCATTTGAGATTTGGAGTTTGATTGTTAGGTTAGATTCTGAACTCATTGTATTACAGCTTAACAGTGTTTATGCCATTAGGAATCCAGTATTATTAAGATTATTTTTGAGAGTTCGTCTCTTGGAACATGAATTTGACTACATTGAATATCAACATATTCCAAGATATTTGAATACATTAGCAGATGCAGTTGCTTCTCGAATGTTAAATAGACATTTGCAATAATCAAGACAGTAAATTTAAAAACATTCCATAAACATGTTATACAAGATAGCCAGTAATAGTGATATATCATAGCATAGAAGTGTGTCAAATATACATCGTCTTCAATCATAGGTTGAAAACACCTTATGATAGGAAAAAATGATAGCACAAAAGGATATAAAATGTCATATGAAGTCTACAAGGGCGATCATCCTATCCCTGATGATGATCATGATAAGAAACCACTGCTCGGGCCACCCTACAAAGGAACCTCCTAAAAGGTCCTGGGACCCCAATCACATAGCGTTGTAGCCTAACAGGAATATCATCTATGCTAGCCTCTGGGATATCTACTGGCAAACGCTCTAGATGATGCTCCAATTTAGTCAAGGTCTCTGCTGATTGGTCCTGTGGGGCTGGTGCCACGGTAGCAGGGTGTCTTCTCTCATAGGGCGGGAGAGCGGCTGGTCACCGTGGACCCACATCTACATTTAAATCTTTTTACTATCAGTTTTGGATGATTTAAAAACAAAAAAAAATAGTTTAAAAATTTAGGAAATGTTGAAAATGGTTTTACCTGAATCATCCCATTGCTCTCCTAGTGGAAGAGCCATGTATGGATCACCACGATAATCCATCTCAGCATATGGAAAGTCCTGAATCACGAAAAGTTGGTTCTCCAACCAAAAAAAATACTCTGGTTGAAATCGAACAACCTCTGTACCCTCCTCAGAATGACGGGCTATGACTGCAACCCAGCGCATAATCCTAGGATCTCGAGGAAGTCCAACCTCAACGGAAAGATGCTGTGGGACCAACATAGGGACCCTCTCTAGGCCAAAGCTCACAACTAAGAAACCATATCCAAAGTTATTTAGTTTTCCGTTCTTTTCCCTAGTCAGTTGGCATTTCACATTCGCCAACACGGCATCACACCAGTTGAAGATGGTGCCTCGGAAGTAGTCTAATGCCATGCGCATTTGGGAACTGGTAGCTAGATGCAATGCTGCACTCCCGCATAGTCTGGTGACAGTAAATGCGATCACTTTAAGTTCAAGATGGGTGATAGTCTTAATATCTATCCGTTTGTCTGCAGTTTGGACATTACAAAACTCTTGTCAGAGACTAGTGATAGACTGGTCACCTGGCCTAGTCCCTAATAGAGATAATACTTCACCTCTCTTCAGCAAACCAATCAGGAAATAAATGTCTTCTGGCTCGATTTCAAGCCTGTGGCCACCAATTATGAAACATTGGTCCTGCGTGCTCCACCTGTTAACCATCCATTGCAGAAAGTCTACCTGAGCCCTCATGCAGGGTATGGCCCAGAATTTCAATAGTCTGCATGCTCTTAATGCTTGTATTAAAGGTGGATGGAGTAATGCAGATTGATCCACATCTTCGTGTTCCCATTCCCGCCAAACAAACATTTTGTGTACCTACATTGGAAAAAAGGTGAATTAGAACATTGTAATTTCAAAATTTTTGGGCGGAAATGAAAAATTTATGCTTTTGAAATATATTTCGTGGGGTCTGCACCCGCTAATTAGAGACAGTGCATAGGTTCACACTTTCCCTTAATAGCAGGTGCGGGACCCAACTTTTTCCCGTATACGAAAAAGTCGGGGTTCGTAGGGGCAACATGCTGTGCCTGCGGACCCCCCGCGAGCGATTGTTTAACCAATTTTTTCCTTAAAAAATTAATTTTAAAGCCCTAGAATGAAAATTAAATGGTTGAAATGAAAGATAGGGATGATGTGGATTACCTGGAGAGGACGGTTCTCGATTCCAATGGTCAGATTTTCTGCAATCTTCACAGGAATTTTCTTACCAAAAGCTCTTACTGTTCACTTTGAAGTCAAACGGTAAAAATGAATTTACAAAAACCCTTTTTGTAAGCTTTTTTGAATAAATGAATTTTTAATTTGTTTATTTTTCACTTTAAAAAGGTCACTTTTGATGCATTTTTATTAATTTTAAATAGGTATGAGCAATTTTTTGAGTTTTTGTGCAGAATATTTGATTTTCAGGGAGAATTGGTCATTTTCAACGAAGAGCATAATTTTTCACCTTTTCAGACTCTTTCAAAATCTATGAAAAAGCCAAACATGGAGTCCTCTTTAACCTCTTTTCTGACTCCTAAAATATGAAAATATTGCCGCGTTTTTCTTTTTAAACTTGTTAAAATGGAATTAAAAGGACGGTCCACTTACAGCTCTTTTCTGACCGTATAAACATGAAAAGATTGCTGGACTTTTGTCGTTTCAAGTTCGATATTGGTAATAAAACAACGTGTTTTCGATTGCTTTTTTACTTTTTCATATTGAAGGCACTAATTATGAAAATTAATCCTTGATCATAATGATCAAGTGGTTCTGGCAGGTATTATTTTATACTTTTTCGGGCTTGGGAGACACAAATTTACGAAAAAGGACAACCATGGAGTTTTCTTAAGTTTTTCTTCTGACTCCCTAAAATTGAAAAACACCGAGTTTCTACTATACTAGACTCTTTAAAATTTAATAGTAAAGGACTTGTTCAATTTCAAATAGGAACAGACAACTCCTTCTTAGGGTTCGAATTTTAAACTAAGTTGGACTCATCCAAAGGATGAGCTTATAATCAAGCAAATGTTATCCTCCTCAAGCTTGTCAAAAATAAAGAGGTACTTGCCAGAAATGGTGGGGAAAAAGAGAGAAAAATGAACCTGTTTGTTTATACTTTGTGTTTAGAAAAGCAGTTAACCACTCTTGAACATGACACTTTTTGTTCACCTGGGTTGGGAAATCCTTTGCCTAACAGTTAATCAAACCATATTGAAAGTCTTCAGCCATTTTCTGGGTATTAGCTTTGGGTCAATTATCACAAAACCATTTGCAGTGTCATTATGTGTTCAAGAGGTCAGTTCAAATAAACCATTCATTTGCAAAATATCTATCATTCATCTTGGCCATCCCTGAGTTAGTCCTTGCCAAATACATTTCTTCAAACCTTGATCTACAATTTCGTGTTGTGGGCTTTCCTATGACGGATCGCTTTCTATCGACTCCAACTCATTATCTAGAAAGATGATCTAGAAATCAACAGTACCTTGGAATCTGCATGCTTCAATGGTAGGTTTCTCGCCTTTGACGACAGGTTGCATCATTGACCTTCGACCAAAGGACTCTATGACGTGTTCGAAATCGACTCATTTATTCAAATTTCATGGATTGTACTGAGTACTTTGAGTGCCATTGACATTACTGGTAGTTTCTCTCACACTTGTTAACAATTTACATCATTAACTGGTAATCAAGTGGTTTCTACCATGGTCGACTTCGACACATTCATTCACATGGACAGAATCGTACTAGTTCGAGAAGCAGAAATCAAGACCCTGGATCTAGTTTCCACCATCCAAGCTACGAGGAATTTTGTTATTTATTATACAGTGGACTATTCATAAACAGATGGTTGCGCCCATACTGTGTCTACATATTTCTATACTTGTGATGTATTGCAAAATCATTACTGTATCAGAGCAGTTTAGATAGTTTCTAGTCAGTTTTGATCTAAGTATGGGAATGCCTACCTCAATGATCATATGTTCATATATATATTTTGCATTGAATGTTTTTACTGGTTCCAACCGGGGCATCCACAGGAAGATCTTTGAAATGATAAAGTACTTCACTATTCTTAGATGACAAAACCATCCTCATCTATTACAGACTTCGCACTTTAGGGGGCAATCTATTGCACAAAAATTGTCACCATGACTTTCTGCAATCAATAGGAGTCTATCACCACTCATACTTACCTCCTTTGCAAGTCTTAAACCTCAATTCCTCATATCAAGCCTTGAAAATAATAGAAAGACCTTAAAAATCTCTAAAACTCTAGTTTCGCACTTTCTCTTAGCATTACCTGCCGTACCACACCTATTGGTCATGTCCCCTACGCACTTGACCACTTTGTATCTATGTTGATGGGTGTGAACCCCTGTAAAAGTTAAAAAGGCACAAGTACATTCTTAAAAACTCACTTTGAGTCATTTCTAGAAGCTTCTAGAGGGAATCTTGAGCTGGCAAGTTCCCTCCTTGAGGGTTCATGCATCCCATTCCTTAAGGAGCTAACCCCTTGATGTGAGGAGCTTATCCCTTTGAAGAAGGACTCTATCCCTTCAATGATGGACCTGTAACCTCCTTCCCTTGCACTATAAAATGAAGCATTGGGCTGGTTACTTGGGAGGTTGAAAGCTGAATATTTTTTAGGGTAAATGCTACTGGAACTTACTCTTCCTAATTGAGCTTTTGAGAGGAGAGATTACATACCTTTTGATCTCATTTGGAGGAGAGTGATGCTTGTCAAAGTAGAGGAGATTCCTATTTGGACCCTAGGAAGAGCTTGTACAGCATCAAGGCACCAAGATGTTATTTGATGTGTTCTTGTTTGTGATTACAGGTTCTTAAAAGGAAACTCTTTGAAGCTGTTGGAGCATGCCTACCACAAACTAGCGTTGGACTTAAGGTAGGGTCTAAAACACCTCTTAGTTTTTATTAATGAATCACAATATGTTTAGAGAAAGGTAGATTTTGTTGTCTTGCTTGTTGCTAGATATCAGTTGATACTAGGGAGATCGATCTTGTTCGCAAGAACGATTTATCCGGCCAACACATCGACATCTGCAATATCAAGAGTAAAATTGAGATAAGCAGGAATAATGATAAGAGCACTCTCTAAACTAGGCACGCTTTTCTAATGTAAAACACACCAGCTGTAAAGAAACTAATCTAACAAAAAATATCCACACAGAATTTAAGCGTAATATCTCTTCAAATAAAGTCCATTTCTAGGTTTACCTAAAGAGAAACCATCAAAATCTATCAATTCATAAGCCCCTTTTGCTAGCTTTCACTTAATAATGTAAGGACCATGCCACATAGGTTCAAATTTTCCAGCCCCTAGCTTATCGTTCGCTTGATCATATAGTAAAATTAGGTCTCCTTCTGAAAAATTACGAGGTGTAACATTTCGGTTTTACTGAGCTTTCACTCATTTCGCATGAGTCTCGTTTGCTATTGCAGTAGTGCGTTGATTCTCATCTAGCTGAGCTAAGTACAAAAAACGTTTCTCTTCTTCAGAAGTAGTTGGGAGTAATTCTATGGCTAATTGTAATGACAAAATTTCGCATTCAATACGTAACACTACTTCCACACCATAGACCAGTTGAAAAGGAGCGAAACCAGTCGATGTTTTTACTGAGGTCCGATATGCCCAAAGTGATGAAAATAGCATGGTATGCCAATTCGACTTATGAATACCAATGATTAGTTTGATCATAGTGACTAAAAATTTATTGATAGCTTCAACCAAACCATTAGTCTGTGGGTAATACAGAGTAGAACTATCATGGCGCGAGCTAAGTTGATCTATTAGTTCAATCATCATGATGTTTCGAAAGTGAATTCCATGATGAGTAATAATAGCTTGAGGAACACCAAATCTAGCAATTATATGATTGAATACGAAAGTTGCAGAAGTCTTGCCTTCTACCGAAAATGTAGGCATCGCCTCGGCCCATTTAGTAAAATAATCTACCGCTAGGATAATATATGCATGCCCCCCAGCCGAGTGAGGGTTACACGTAATAAAGTAAATACCCCACTTTGCGAAAGGACTGACGGAAATTATAGGGTGAAGAGGAGTGGGTGGAGCACGCATCTTACGATAAAAAAATTGACAATTGTGGCATTTTCAGACTGCATAGATAAAATCTTTGAATAAGGATGGCCAAAAATAACCAGCACACAATATCTTTTGGGCCGTGGTATACCTAGACATATGACCGCCACATGCTCCAGAGTGACAGTCATTCAAAATTGTTTCAGCTTCTTCATGAGTTAAACAACGTCTGAAAACAGAATCTGCTCCATGACGATAAAGCGTATCACCAATAATATTGTATTTTTGGGATTGGAAACATATCTTCCGTCGTTGAGATCGTGAGATTTCAGTCCAAAAAGATTGGGCTTGGAGATAAACAATAATATCTCCATACAAAGGATCAAGAGTAGTGATAAGAAACAAGGATTCATCTATAATGGGCTCTTCCTCCACAGTTTCGGTATCAGTATGCGGGAAATCACACATCAGTTCGGCAAAAACCAAAGATTTCTTTGCCTTGGATTTTTCAAATTCCAAGTCAAATTCCTGTAGGATAACTATCCATTTGGAATACTTTCCCCCTAGCAATTGTTTGGTCAAGATATACATCATAGGGTTACAGTCA
>APFE031629703.1:0-11852 GCA_000404065.3 Pinus taeda | reverse complement strand
TTGACATTGTAAAAGGCTAGGAAGGTCAGTATTGTAACAAAGATTGTGAAACTGAGATCTAATGTGGTTGTAAGTAGCGCACTCTAAGAGGAAGTGGTTTTCATCCTCGATGTTCCTATTCTCACATATATGGCAGATCCTTTCCAAATTAGTTAAAAATGTATATAAAATAATTAAACTCTTTTATAATTTTTTAGCTATTTTATCAATTTATATTTAAAATATTGTTTTGGAGTATATTTAACTTTTGGTTTATAGTATATTTCAAATCAAGATATTTTTTACTTTTCTGCTGACCAAATATTTTTTTGGGCCTTAATCATTTTAAATTGTGACAAGCTACTAAATTGTTAATTTTTATTGATTTTATTTAAAACGGTTGATGATTACAAAATGAATTGAAATTTTAATGAGCGTTTTAATTATTTTGACTAAACTTCATAAAAATAAAAAGACTTAGTTTAAAGTGATAAGTGATGTCAATGTGAATGTGAATTTAAATTTTATTTCAATTTAAATTTTATTTTATTCTTATATTTGAATTAACTATTTGAATTAAGTTTATAATAAACTTCCACATAGTATTATATATATATATTATATATATATATGATATATAGTATATATATAATATATATATAAATATTATATATTAAAATTTCCAAATTATATTCTTTTAATTCTTCACATAATGCTAAAATAGCATATTTTATTATGAAATAAATTGTTTATATAATAATAAATAGGAGTATTTAAATTATTATATTAAGTTATTTTATATTTGTTTATTTGAAATCATTATGAATTGTTAAAATTGCATTCGCTAGTAATCAACATCATTTGTGATATTGGTCTCTTTATTATTGAATAAAGGAAAAAAAATTGTAAATAACATAAAATTACAATAAAAACTTGGGTTGGGTTGTATTATAGGTTGTAACATAATACTATATATATATATAAATTATAAATTATATATATATATTAATTTAATGATGTACATTTAGAAACAAGTGATTTTGATCACATGTATTGCTTGATAGTAAATGAGCAGACATAATAGAAAAGAAATGTAATTGATTTAAGCAATAAAAATATAGAGTCATGGATACAAATCGATAATATAAATGTTTCTATCAATTGTTTTATGTAAATAGGTCATGCATTAGTTTACCACCTTCATAATATTTATAATGGACCTTTGAAATATATCCTTTTAGGATTTGATAAAGTGATTACTATATTAGATGAGAAATATTTCATTCTATGTGTGCTTCTTATTTGATAGATATGGGATCATAATGATTAAGATGTTGTTGACATTTGTGTAAGTTTGAATTTAATCTAAATTTTAAGGTGTTAAATAAATTTTACTATAGCATTTTCACTCTTACTTTTGAAGGTCGAGCGAAGACTTGGTGTGAGACATAGACAATTACGTCATTCCATTCATTTAAGCAATATATAGATGAATTTTTATTTGATTTTTAGAATTATCATTGCATGAGATTATACTATGAATTAAATAATCTTAAGATAACACTTCATGAGTCATTAGAATACTTTTCTACAAGAATTATTCATCTTTTCTAAAGATTTCCTTTTAGTGGCATGTTGTAAACACCCCACCTTACCCTTGGTGAAGTGTTCACTTACTAACCCAACTTCCTAGTGTAGTTAGATAGATGGGGTGATTAATATTTATTTTTACTTAAATCCAAGTTTTAGAAACCCAAAACAGATGTCACCATCACGCTCATCCTAGTGAGAAATTTCTAGTGATACAAAATTTTGCCCAATTTGGGCCCTCGGATCACAAATTACACTCCATATTTTTATTACTTTTAATATGTCATTCTCTCTCCTCTGCGACATGGCATCCATGTGATGCCCTCATGGCCTACCGTTATAGGCCATGCTTCTCATCCACATAATGAATTTGGTGCCACACACCCTACCTTACCCTTCTACACATAATCATGGGCATTGATGCATCGATGTCCATTTGATGGGAAGCGAGACCTCGAACCTCCTCTATTGACGCTGCAAGGGAAGCACCCACTGTCAAAATGTCCATTGTCAATCACCCACATTTCATCCATTGATCCAAATCCTGGCAAGACCTTCCACCTCCCTTGCTGATGTCATAGGGGAAAGGCCCCATAGGATTTACATCAGTCGATTCCTCCGATGAATCCCCATTGTTCATCATGTTTAGCATCCACCCACAATTATGGTATGTAGTTGCATGTGGCCCTAGACTTAGACCTCAGGAATACCACTCCATTTTAGACTTATGTCAAAAATAATCCCACACCAACTCCAATCACGAAGATGTGGCTCCCATGTGTTGACCCACTCATACTCCATTTCTTAATTAGGTGCATCGGCAGGCTTCCTCCACGTATCCTCTCTGAATAGGTCATAGCTATAGTGACCTGGGTTTGTGCTTGCGATGACACCCCAATATAATCTTCTCAAAAGAGACCACCCTAGAGAAAACTCAATCACTCTAAGCTCCTAACTTTGAGGTCCAAGCTTCTTAGGTCTACATCACCCATGACATAACTCCCCCAAAGGAAACTCAAATTGTAAAAGACATGTGATCATCGACCATTCTTGGTGAGAATGATTATCACCGAGAATCTTTGTGCTCCCTCTTCTATGCAAGCACACCTTGCGAAAGCACACTTGGGCCCACTCCTTCTCAGGAGAAATTCCACCTCAGAGAAAAATATATTTGAGGTTTCTTCCGAAGATCCCTTTTCAAAATCGTTGAGATTAGAAATAAGTGACAAAGGATTGGTCTGACAATTAATGATAATTTTTCCATCGTAGAGGTCAATAGAAGAAGGTAAGTCAAATTTTGGGACGGGGTTTTATTGTCGAGACAAAATTTTGGGAGTGTAGCAGTTGACAACAATCTTTTCTGCCTTGAGAGAGAAATATCAAAGGTTTCTATCTCAAGAGTTTGGGGAGGTTGTTTGATACAAAAATTCCTAGATTTGACATAAAAAAAATGCAGTTATATGCATGGTCATGAGGAGATTAAGAAAGGGAGCTTGTTAAGGATAAGGGGCTATGATTTAAGATTTGTCCTACACATTAGCTTGCACTGTGTTAAGGTGGGTATGGTTGCATATTAAGAAAAAGGAAATCATCCTCGTGCACATGTTTGTGTATAGTTAGTCGAGGTCATAATGATTCTTCCCAAAGCACAGGCCATGTATGTCATATATATAGAAGCTCTTGAATCCAATGGTTTTCAAAGGGATTCACCCATTTTCTATTATACATATTGTATATTTGGACCATGTGGTGGTTCCATGATCGAAATCTGGATTAGGGGCAAAAATTTGCTCGAAACTCAAAGTTCTCAAAATCACTCAAAACCTGAATGACCACGTCTGTGTCGGAGATATGGTCCCAACACAACTTGTTTGACTGAAAATGGAGTTCGTATGAGAAAGATAGAGACTTATGTTCGCTTTGCTAAACAAAAGACTTTTGCAAAAAAAAAATTACAGCCACTGCCCAGTTAGCAATCTGTATTGTTGACGTGGTAGGTGACTGTGCAAGTCAAATTTTGGTCAACAGTGAACGAAGTCATGCCAAGTGGTGCTTTATGATTGGTCGAAAGTTTGATGAGTTGGCATTTTTTTGTTCGACGAGGGAGGACTAATGAGAAGGTGACATGTAGCAAGCCCGAAGGCCACCACGTGTCCTCCCCAAGGGCTTAGCAGGATTGGAATGCAATGAAAAGATGTTATTTGGTAGGTCGATGGAGTCAAACACGTAACCTAGCCCACACAAGCACCAATCTTTACCACTATGCCGCCACAATTTAACTTAACATATAATGGGAGCAATTTGAATTTCAAGAGATAGCACATGGCGGTTGGGGGGAGGAGGGAGGCATCCTTGTGGTCCAACCCCCTCCGCATGTGACCTTACATTGTAACCAAGAGCCAGTGCTTAACGCTACCTGCGAGTTTAATGCGCTAAGTGGGAATTAGCGATAATCAAACCAGGTTTATCCCTTAATTAATTGCAGATTAAGTTGGAAATAGTTTTAGCAGGTCTGACAAATCTAGCACTGCTCCGATATTGGTGGGGCTAACTGGAGTTTCTCCAGATTTGGTGGAGTTTCCTAGCGAAAACTAAAGAGACCATACCTTTTGCAATTTTTGACCAATTTTGGCTCAAAAAGAGTTATTCCTAAATGATTTGGATGCTTTGAACACAATGGAATAGGTTGCAGAGGCAGAAATTCACTTCTATATGTGATTTTTCTATGTTGAATTTTACGGAAGCCTAGGGCCACCAAGAGAAGAGGTGAAGCCTATATCAGCTGAAGTTCAATTGCATTACTTGGATAGTCATTTTTGGGGTTTGTAGGTATTTTGAATCCAATGGAGGATGTTTTAAAGCCATTGGAGCTCTAGAGGTTCATGTAATGATAGATTTGACCATTAATCCAAAGAGGGCCTAGCCATTGAAGTAGGGCCAAGGAGATGTAGCCTAGGAGGGGTGAACTAGTTTATCAGCTTTGTGTTATGAGTTGTTGTATTTTACTTCTCTACATTTTACTTGATGTATATGTGTTTTTAAGCAACTGATTAACCTCATAAATAGCTCATAAAAGACACTCAACACTTGACACATAATTCCTCTCATTTTGGTTAATTTCAGACAATCCTAAACAATTTTTTTTAATACTGATGAGGGAGCTTGCATAGAATTAACAAGTTTACCCAACATTCAAATCATTCCATCACACAGTCATGAATTTGGTGGTTTTATAAGGAAATTCCCCCCCTTTGAATTATTACGACATTTGGGTTGAGGGAAGCACCTTTATTCCATATATTGGCACATTGTAGTTAGGCTGACATCTTATTGGAACAGTAAATTTTAGGTTGACATCATGTTTAGTGTTCTCCCACACCAACATGTAGTTTACTTAACAATCGCAACCAACACTCACATGATTGTATTAAGTCTGCATATAATATATGCATATATGTACAGAAGAATTAGTGCAACCATAGTGACCAAAACCATTCATTAGATCTTAGTACCTTCAAGCTCAAGAAAACAAAACATCCCTAATGCAAATATCATTAAGTTAAACATGTATATTGAAATTCTTATATGGAAGCATCATTGTAAAACCATAATAATAAAGGAAACATGCATCAAAACTTCATTTCCTTTCTATTACAGAATGACATAACTATCCATGCAACGGATGTAACATCCATTTAAAAATCTAACATGAACTCAATAACAAGGAATGAATATAAAAACGCTTATCTTGAATTAGCATGAGAGTCAGGCAAATGAGTTAGGGACAAAAATCTCCACCTAACCATAAATAGTCACAACTAGTGCTTACTTGCAACTGTCACCCCTGAGCCAAATTTTAGAGACTTAGGTGGTGTGATCAAGGGATAAAACACCAATTGTTGATTCAAATAGGGACTCCATAGGTTTTCCCAACTCCACCCACCAACCAAATAGAAGTTAACAAATTCCACAAGGAATCGTGAGGACTATTGTCTCCACCCTTCATTTGTTCAATAGCTAATAAACTCCATGGAATTCAGATACTTCACCTCCACCCTAAAACATGTAACACAATTGTTCCACCCACTGAAGGGAATCCATAATCCACTTCCAAATCCAGATAAACAAGGATACTCTAGAAATTCCTGAATAGGAATTGATGGCTAAGTCCAGAATGTCAATCTTGATGTTAAGTCCGAAAATGTAAAGGAAAGATTGAAAACACTCTCAAAACCTGGAAAAATCCATGCCATTGACAATAAAGAAACCAAAATACACACATGCATGGGGTAGAGATTTAACAAAAATTGGGGTTGGTATTCTGTCAAACACTTGTCATTAGTGCAATCTATAGTTATAGGATACAAGACAGAGCATGAATGATTGAAAAATATTATGAGACATGACAAGAAGGATCACCACCTTCTCTTTTGAACTGTTATGACATCAATTAGGTCTTCCATTGATTATCCTTTCAATTACAAGTAAATATATGAAATAACAATGACAATAACCAATCATATAGCCATGCTTATAACCACCATTAAACCATGAAAATAATAGTGAGATATCATCCATTAAATCCACATATTAATAAGTACAAAAGAAAGAGAACTTAGCTTTTATTAAACATAGGAAAATCTAACTAGGTTTATGACTTCCTCATACCACTCGACTACAAACATCGCTGAACCAAATATTCCTTTCAGACATTCACCCTCGTGCCATATTCTAAGCATGAGTGTGGGATATCATGGATAAACCAATCCAAAAACAACTAAGGGAATCTGGAGGTTAAGCCACCTCCACCCTCACCAAACTGTGATCAAACCAAAATCGATGTTCTGATCACAAAATTGAACCAAACTTGGAATACCATATGGAATCCATCACTATCCTTGAGGAATTTTTCATCTCCCTATCTCTCAGACCTTACCAAAATCTAATCTGAGATCACTAGGCTCTAAACTGAGACATCTCCCTCGGGCTTTACCATGTATCCCACCAAAAATGGTCAAGGGATTCCTAGGCCTTTGGGAATGAAGCTTGAGACCACCTTTTCCCCAGATTCCAAAATCCATTCGACAATTCCAAAGCTCAAAACTAAGATGAACATCCCAACACACCATGGAAAATGGAAAAAGGAAAGGCTAGGCTAAACACCACTATCATAAGCTGACAAAACCATGCCATTGATAACAAGACAACCATACACTAACATTAAAATCCATGCATGTCAAAACCAGCTAGGAAATCACACATGCAATATGTTACCTACAAGTATTTTTTCTTAATCAACTTGATCCTACTCTTCATTGCTTTCTCCTTACTTTCCTTCCTTCCCTTTTGCTTTCTTTTCCTTCCTTGCTCCAAAGCTAGAGTGCTTCAAGAAAAATCTAAGTGACCAATAGTGAGAGAGAGAGAGAGAATAATGAGAGAGATCCAAAACTAAACTAACCAAAAGCTTACACTAAAAAAGCCTTGCCCACTGATCCTGAGAAGCCTTTTTATCAATGAGGCCTCCATTTTCTTCATTTTATATTATTTTCCTTCATTTTCCTCCTCACATGCAACTTGTGACCTTTCACCTCCCTTTTCTCCCATTTTCCTTTATTTTCATAAATAAGTGTGCCAAAAATTCCCTTTTTCCCTTTTGATGCCTTTTCCAGTTTCCTTTAGCCATAAACACATCGAGTAATGCCAACTAGGATATCTTTGCCCAACATTCAACTTGGAATATGTGTCCCTTACCTGTGGTCTTGTTTTTTCCTTTATTTACCTTTGTTACATCAAATTTTCACCAGGGATATTATAGAAACCTTCCCCTTAGGGAACACCATCCTCGGTGTTCAACCACACATATAACTTAGCAAATCCGTTGAAAAGAAAAATATTTCCCATGGATATTTATAACTTAGTGCATTGCAGTATTTACAATGAATAACTTGATCAAAAGAAAAACATCATGACAACATTACTAGATAACAACCATACCACTTACTAAAGCTTTATAACATAGCTCATTACAGTATTTATAATAACCACATATACACATATGCACATTTTCTAAACCATCAAATAAGAGGATACGATGCTTGCTTCTACAACAAGGGATCCAGAGCCTTGCACCTCCACCCTCAAAGTAATACCATAATTCACCTTATTCCTAAAATGTCTAGAATCCATTGCCACAGTCAAACTGCATCTAATGTATAACGCTCTAATCCTACACCACTTGTCCTCTCAGTGAATAGATACCGACTCATTGTTCCAGGGCACACTCCCAATGGGCATTTGATTCCATCTAGCAATGCTAATGACCAGAATAAGTATATCCCTGACCTTCCTTCTCTATTACACAGTCCCTCGGCTAATCCAGTCACCCCTTCCGTGCAGTCACTCACCTTCCAAGTTCCCTGGCATCCCCTATCCCAAGTGATCCATCCCTTAGCAAGGTTTCCTCGCAAGGCATATACCTTCCTCAAACCATCATATCAGTCATAACATGCTCATGGAAATCATTGGAAACTATTGGCTATCATTGTCCCACAATGGTCGTGCTCCTGAAGTGCTTTACCATCATACTGCTACATTTTCCAATTTTTTTTTTTTTGTTGCTAATGATTGTAGTCGATTTCAACTACCCAACCGGGGATTTCCTTGTTTCCTGTACTAAGCACATAACTTCCATTAGATAAAATAAACTGAAACAACTTCAAATCATTCTTCATTTCTAGCTCATTAATAAGGTACACTTGCAATCTTGTTTACTTCCTATCACAACAACTCAAACTAGCATCTTTGACCAAATCATCATGTATAAATATATCACATTAGGTTAGCTCAAAACACAATCATCATATATCAAAATCATAAATCACATGTAACCATCATAAACCAGAATCATAATTCACGGGCATAATAAAACTAAAATAAAATATTGATACTTATCCTTTAATCAATCCTTAGCTTCTACCTATGTCTTTATTCCGTACGCACTCCAGATCGGTTTCCACACCTGAAAAGCACTTAGCTCCTTCTCCTCAACCATGTGCACATACATAGTGTATGCATCACACACATACAACCACACACGACATACAACACCATGAAATACACGAACCTATACCTAACATACAACGCATACACATATACCAACACAATACATACTCCTACATCTAGTATACACCACCACACAATACACACACCTACACTCAATGTATAACACAATACATATACGTACACAATGGATACACATGTCATGATACCATGACTATGCCATGCACATACATAGTATCGCATGCCCGCAACACAACATGTGCAACATGCACATAATGCCACATGTACACTAGCACCATATGTACAACATGTACACAGTACCACATGTACACAGCACCACAGACACAACATGTGCACAAAATCACATATACATGGTACCACCTGCCTAATGTGTACACAACGCCACCTGTACATTGTACCACCTGTACAACGTGTACAAAATGCCAGACATAGACAACACCACATGCACGATATGTACATGACACCCCATGTACATAGCACCATATGTGTGACATATACACAACACCACTTTCACACAACACCATATGTAAAAGATGTACATGAAACCACATGCTCACAACACCACTTGTAAAATCATGCACACAACACCATATTTACATAGCACTGCATATACAACATGCATACAACACCATATACGCATAGCACTTCATTGACAACATGTACATAGCACCCTATGTACACAACACTACATATCCATCATGCACGCAACGCTGTATATCCATTATGCACAGAGTACAATATGTACATAGCAACATCTATACCCAACATTGCATATGATATTCACAAAACACTATTTTTGCTATCTTGTACTTAACATTGCATCAACAACATGTACACACACTATATATACACAACACTGCATGCACACAACATCACATATGAAACATGTACAACATATGCACAACAGTAGTACCACACCTCCAAAACCAGACTGTCTCTACCAAGCAACCTTGCTTCCAGTGTCTTATCCATGCTTGTCCTAGCATGTCGCAAACCACACTGCTTTCATTTCGTTGATGTATTCCTTGGTATAGCTTGTCAATAGCATAGACATAATATAATCACATAAATATCGATTCATATCCACATGATATTGACCTCATAGATCTATTAGACTCCTCTTTCCACTTGATTCCTCATGAACCAGGAATCTCTTCATGCCATTCACCTACATAAGCAATCATTCCTCCACAAGAACGATTCCTGATGACCCTCTCAGATAGTGACATAGATACATAGATACAAACATATATATAACATTAGCACAAAACAATCATGATCTCGTTAGAAAATGAAATACCTACATAAATACATGTATACATATGTATACATCGACACAATCATGATTACAACATAATTACCAGATATCATAAGTTCAAGGTTAAGAGAAGTTCCTTTATTCGTGCAACAAATGCACAACATCGAAAACAACAATTCCCAATGTAGCTAAGGCATCTGACACCTCAAATCTATTTACTTTATCTTACCTAATTACGTTTCTCATGATTGTACTGCCTCTGTCCATTTACACCAATTGACCTAACCAATCCAATTGATTCCTAATAACCTCAAGACATAAAAGGCAAGACCGAGAATAAAACAAAAAGAAAACAATCGCAAACCAACAACAATATGACACCACAAACAAAGTGGCATGGCCATGCACAAGACACAAACCAAACCGCAATCAAGCATAACAAATCACCAAAATACCAAAGTCACAAGACTAACACAGTCGCCATGAGTTAATCCCCATGGTTTCCAATGCTTCTGAACACATCCAGTACATCTCTCAAGGACTTCAATTCCCTTGACAAATCCACATGTATCTAGAGACTAGCTAATATACCTTTCAAATAAATGGTCATGAATCTAGCACATACCCACATAATGTCAAGTGAGATCAAGGTGTTGGGATTGGGTCCCCTGGGTCAGTTTTGGGGTTAAGATAACCCAATTTTTGATGTAATTTTTGTAAAAGATGGAAAGTCTCTATGATTTGTGGATGTGGAGCATGTAGAGGATTAGGATTCAAAGGGGTTTTATCCCCTTGTTTATGAAAAGTTGAGTTGGTTTTGAGATCCACCCATGGTCCATAGACCATGGGATTATAGGTAAAAGTCTATAAATAGGTGTTTCTTAGAGAGCCTAAAGCATAATCTATGAGGAGGATGAATGAAGTCTTAGAATTGTTAGCGCAAGGAAGTGGGTTAGATAGGAGAAGAAAATCTCTACAACTAAGTGTGCAGAGGCCTAGGCAGAGTCCGCAACTGAATGCACGGATCCCTGTAGCTGAGTACGTGGGGTAGTTTTGAGTCTGTAAAGTTGAGCTGTTGGCTTGTATGGGTCTGACCCAGGTTCAGAGGTGATTTAGCCAAGAAAATCCTAGTAAAACTAGCCCTTTTGGCAACAGTCTACGGAGCGCAAACTGACGTCTCACTCGGAGTGGTATGGGAGGGTACTAGAACTAGTTTTCTAAACCCTGGAGATGTCTGATGAGATTCTGTTTGTCCACGGTTTGACCCTGCGTACATGTCACTACGTGCACCTATTAGCCCCTCGTAACCTATGATGTTTTCTTTGCGTAGCCTTACTCGGGGCGTGATCTATATTATACCCAAATTCCTTGCTATTTAACCTATTATTACCTAATTACTTAACTTATCTATGTAAGACTAGTGATAATTAGCAGTATATCGAGCAATCATATAAGTGTGCGCGATAAACAAAACAATATAAATGTAAATAATGAAATACACATGCATATGCACCGAATTTGGAACCAAGATCTCTTTATTATTCTTTGCTTAAGGTTATAGACTTGACACTGCCCTACGCACTCACATACGGACTCTACTAGGCCTTTGTGCACTCAGCTGCAGAGCCTTTTCCTACTACTACGACCCAATACACTTAGACTCTTACTCTATGCTCTATCTTTGCTCCTTCGCTTCTTAGCTACCCTCTTTATAACTTAGAGCCTCACTCTATTTATTCAATCCCATGGTTCGTGGACCATGGGTAGGCTGACATTATATTACATTACATTACAACACTTAGGGAAAACAATCCTATGACTCAACCTATACTTCATGCTCTGCACCTACAATTCACGGAGTTTTGCAATACATTTGACCAAAATGTTGGGTTGTGTTATATTCCTTCCACGACTAAGCTACGTAGTGAACGGGGGGGTTAGAGGG
>APFE031629702.1:0-12335 GCA_000404065.3 Pinus taeda | reverse complement strand
CCTGGATCCCAAAACCGGGACTACCAGATTGATTTTTTATTATGTTCCTTTCAATGTTACAATACATATTTATACATGCCGAAGCATCCAATACCATGGACCAAAAACCATCACGTCCAAAACCATGGACAGAAAACCATAGGTAGGTTCGCCCAACCTAATATAGGGTCCAAAAACAATTTTCTCGGGGCGTTGCCCCGGACCCTGTAGAGGGGGACTACCCGCCCCCCTCAAACCCCCAAAACAGGGGGGCTATTGCCCCCGCTATGACCCCCCCGCTACGGAATCGGCGGAACAAAGGGGGGGCTCCGCCCCCGCTCTAACCCCCCAGTTCACTACGTAGGTTAGTCGTGGAAAGAATATAACACAACCCAACATAAGGACCATACCTAAGTGGTTTTAGTTTCCAATAGGCTTTGGTAAAGCGTTCTTTTTGCAAATGCAACCAGACTTTGTCACCCAACTGAAACTTCTGTGGCACCCGATGTTGATCATGTCACTACCTGTACTTGCCATTTGATTTCTCCAGAATGTCATGTACCTACTGGTGAATATGTTGGATGTGCGCAATGAAGTTGTTTGCCTTATCTGTTTTGGATTGGACATGAGCCGATTCTCCATGAGTAGCTACAAATGGCATGGCCACATCAATGGGACATAGTGGCTGGAATCCCAAGACCACCTGAAAAGGGTTGTGTCCATTCGAGTTATGGAGAGCCCTGATGTAGCTGTGATGAAGATAGGGGAGGCTTTCGTCCCATGTGAGTGGATGCTTTGAGTTTTACATGCGTAGAATGTGTACAATCATCCTGTTGACAACCTCTGTCTGGCCATCAGTTTGAGGATGGAAGGCTGTGGACTTACTGAGTTTGTTTTCCAGCATCGACCAGAGACTGGACCAAAATGTATTGAGGAACCTGTTGTCCCGATCTGAGATGATAGACTGTGGGATCCCAAAGTGTACCCACACCCATTCAAAGAAGAGTTTAGCAATGGCTTCTACTGTGATATTCTTCTTGTAGGCCGCCATAATGGCCATCTTTGAGAACCTATCGATGACCACAAAAACACAGTCGTTTCCATGCTTAGTGGAAGGAAGGCCTAACATGTAATCCATGGAGATGGATTCCCAATGTCGAATAGGGGTAGGCAGCGAGGAATATAGGCCTTGCTTCTTCATGGTTAGTTTGGCAATGGCACAGGCAATGCATGATCTGATGTACTTCCCAACATCCTGTCAAAGATTCAACCAATAGAAATACTTCTATAGTACTGCCACCACTTTATCGACCCCAAAATTCCCGGTAGCCTGACTATAGTGTGATTCCCAAATCATCTTGGCACGCTTGCTTGAAGGAACACAAAGGTGGCCCAGGTGGCATAACAGCGCATCCTGAAGGTGAAAATCTGGAACATGCTGACCCTCCAAGAATGTCCGATATGTGTGGCCAAATTCTGGGTCACTTTTGTAGAGAAGTGGCCAACCATAAGTCTCGTGCCCATAGGAGTTCAGCACGGTGGTAATGCCATGATCGGTGGTCGACTTAGGAAATACGCAACATTATTGGTACTTCCCTTCTTATACCTGATATTAAAATGGAATTGTTGTAGGTATGTGGACCACTTCTGATGGCGATCATTCTACAATTTCCCGTAGGTATGTATGAACTGCAAGGGTCGGCGGTCTGTGTGGATGACTGTTTCCTTCCCTAAAATGTAATGCTTCCATTGTCGGTAAGCCTACACAATGGAATACATCTCCTTTTCATAAGTGGGATACTTCTGGACTGTGTCTAAAAGTATCTCACTGTGATATGCCACTGGATGCCCGTGTTGAGTAAGGACTACCCCAATAGCATAGTCAGAGGCATTTGTCTCGACCTCAAATGGTTGTTGCAACTCTGGTAATGCGAGCATTAGTGCTGAGCAGAGGCGATATTTCAACTTTGTGAATGCCTTCTATTGAGATTCAAACCAAAATAATTTTTCTTTCACTCCTCCCTTCGTGACTTGACTCAAGGGCCAAGTGATGTGAGAAAATCCCAACACGAACTTGTAGTAGAAGTTGGCAAGACCTAGAAAGCTACGGAGCTCTGTCAGAGTGGTTGGAGATGGCCAATCTCGAATGACTTGGATCTTGGCTGGATCCACATGCACCCCCTATCCATCAATGATGTATCCCAGATACTAAACCTTGGTCATGCCAAAAGTGCATTTCTCCAAATTGGCACATAACTTGTGTTTTCGCAGTGTTTGGAGAGCTTGTTAGATGTCTTGGAGGTGCTCTTCCTAACTCTAGTTGAAGATCAGGATGTCATCCAAGTATACCACTACAAATGAGTTGGTGAATGGCTGCAAGATGTCATCCATTAAACTCATGAAGGTTGCAGGAGCATTCATCAATCCGAAAGGCATAGACAACCATTCGAAAAGGCCCTCCTTGGCTTTGAAGGAAGTCATCCACACATTGGAGGGTTTGATTAGCACCTGTTGATATCCTGACTTCAAATCAATCTTGTTGAAATCTTTTGCCCCTTTAGTTGGTCCAGGAGGTCATCAATCTGTGGGATCGAGTACCTATTACAGACAATGATCTTATTCAGTGCCTGATAGTCAATATAGAGTCTCAAATTCCCATCCTTCTTATGTACCAACACAATTGGGCTCCCTCAGGGTGATGAACTCGTATGGATGTGACCTTTCTGCAACAGCTCCTGAATCTGCCTCTTGATTTCATCGTTCTCTAGAACAGACCACTGATAGATTGGTCCATTGGTTAATGGCGCACCTAGCGTTAGATCGATGGAGTGGTTGACGTTACAATGCAGAGGAACCCCTGCAGGGGAGGTGAATACGTCCTCTTACTCCTCCATGACCTTGTCCATCTGTAGTTGTCGTGTGGAGGGGCCCTGTCTAGAGGTCGTGGCCATCGTCTTCTTCTTTGCTTGAGGGCGTATCATCAAGAAAACAAATTTCCCGGTTTTGGAAATGAGCTTACTACATTGTTTTGTTAGGCCCCTATACTACTAGTGTAACCCCTTATTTTTATTAGAACAACCCCCTTATTATATTGTTGTGCCCATGTAGTCCCCATATTATTACTATTGTGCCCCATAGAAGCCCACTATTGTTATTATTGTGCCCTTACATTATTATTGTTATGTCGACTCTGATTATATTATGACCCCTTAGACTCCTATATATAGAAAGGACGTCTTGTCATTTCTATCATCTAAGAATTATTCATTTATGTAATGTAAAGGAGGTTTCCTGCTCGAAGAGGCTTATTTCTAAGGCGTTCATTTATCTTTTCTATCTTTTTGTGAGCTGGTTTCATAACATTTGTTATCAGAGCTTTGGATTCTATGGTTTTCGCTGCTCCAAACAAGTCATCGTGGAATTCTTGCTATAACTTATTTTTTTGAGTTATTTCGAAAGCTAAAGAGAAAACCCGTTTGTGAAGAAATCTTGCTAAACCTCGGGTCCAAATTTTAGAGCTTGTCTCGCTATATTTTTGGAGATATGATCTGAGGAAGTTATAGTTTTTGCAAGCTCAATAATTTCATCTAAAATAGGTCATCGTGGAATTTTCACTATAACTATTTCTCTACGAATTTTCAGAAGCTAAAAAAAAACCCATTTGAGAAGAAATCGATCTGAATAGTGGCTCTGAATTGTAGATCCTGTATCACTATATTTTCGGAGATATAGTCTAAGGAAGTTATGGTTTTTGCAAACCCTTGAATTACATTCCAAAGAGGTCACCATGGGAAAATCATCATAACTATCTCTCTGGACATCAGATTGAAATTTCGTTAGAAGTTGTAGAAAGAGGATGGACTATAGTTTCTTGTAGATATTTTTTAGAGTCAAAGGTCGAAACAATGACACATGGCACGTCGTACAAATTCTCTCTAATGAACTAGTTTATAATCAGGTCACTGTGGGAGATTTGGCATAACTCTTTCTTGGAGAATCCAATTTGAATATGACCCATGGCATTGGAAAGAGGAAGCAGAGAGCTATTGTAGGTTGCAATTTTAGAACTAGAAGATACAAAGTTATAGAGTTACAGTCATTTCTAGATCGAGCTCCTAAAATCAAGAAAAAGTGAGATGAGGAAGTTTGATGGCAAGGATCCAGTAAATTGGATACTACAGATGGAGAAATATTTTGATCTACATGGTGTACCACTGTTACAAAAGGTATGTATTGCATCCAATTATTTACGACCGAATCAATTTTTATGGTATAAAGGTCTTTGTTCTCGTAAACCACTTGTCACGTGGTCACTTTTCACGGAGGAAATGATAGCACATTATGAGGATACAAAGAGAAACACCTTCTTTAGCCAATTGATAAATCTCAAACAAAAGTGTTCAATGGAAGAGCACATTGAGGGCTTTCAAAAATTGAATATAAGGGAAAATAATATTCCAGAGAAGTAGAGGATTGATGTCTCCGTAGGGACTTTAAAGGATAACATTCAACATGAGGTTCGTCTTTGGGAACCTGATTCATTGGAGAAAACATTCAGGTTGGCAAGAAAAGTGGAAAGCAAAATTATTGAAACAATGAGTTCTACCCCTCACAACTGTAAACATGGAAGTGTTGTTTCTGCTAGCCTTCCACAACCTACAAAGGTGACACCACAACAATTGGAAGAAAAAATAGAAAAAGGGCGTTATAATTGTGATAGCGAATGCACTAAAGGCCATAAGTGTACTGAGAAGAAATTATTTTACATAGATTATGAAGAGGAGGAAGAAAAGGATCAAGAAACATCAAAATAAGATGATATACCCCAGGAACCAACCCCATAGAAAGAAGAAATGAATCCGACCATATCTTGTAAAGCATTGGCAATAATTACCACTCCTCAAACTCTCAAGATAAAAGGACATATCAAGAAGAAAAAGGTTCAAGAAGTGAAAGATCACATCGAGAAAGAAGAAATGAATCCAACCATATCTTGTAATGCATTGGCCGGAATTAGCACTCCTCAAACTATCAAGATAGAAAGACATATCAAGAAGAAAAATCTTCAAGAAGTGAAAGATCACATCGAGCATCAAGAAATGAATTTGACCATATCTTGTAAAGCATTGGAAGAAATTACCACTCCTCAAACTCTAAATATAGAAGGACATATCAAGAAGAAAAAGGTTCAAGAAGTGAAAGATCACATTGAGCATCAACAACAAGTTCTCCAAATTTTAAAGGATAACGCCACTTTGGTGTAGAATCGAATGAAACAACAGGTAGATCAACATTGCAATGAAAAATGTTTTGATGTAGGTGATTGGGTATCTTGACGGCTACATCTCAAACAAGCTATTTATGAGAAGGAAACCATCGCAATTCAAATGATTTGGTGGAATAGAATGAATCATTACAAACATTTAGATATGAACCATTTTCATTACATCTAAAATATTGTATATCAACTATCCATATTTACATAGCTATTTAGATTTATAAATAGTTAGATCATGATATTGTTCATATAAAAACCATGTATCTCTTCAAATAAAAGGAGGTATAGTTGTGTTGCGTAGTGTACTTCCACCATGCAAACCTTATATTACCTTTCCTTTTGTTTGTAAAGTTATAGTTGTGTTACATAGTGTCCTTCCACCATGTAAACCTTATACTACCTTGCCTTTTAGGTTTGGTAACATCGATCTCTAGAAGCTTAAACCTTATATTACCTTACCTTCTATTTGTAAAGTTATAGTTGTGTTACATAGCGTCCTTCTACCGTGTAAACCTTATATTACCTTGCCTTTTAGGTTTGGTAACATCAATCTCTATAAACTTAAGGCAATGAGCTACTACATATCATATTTTAAAATAAGTTTCGCGTATCAAAGATTTAAACTCATAACTAATCTTTTATTTCCCAACGTAATCATTGTCATTAAACAATATCTCTCTTGACATTCATCTCTAAGTCAACACACAAGCTATTGAGGGAAGTCATGTTTTTATTCTTTATTTCTATGTTGAAATACACAATGGAACGTAGCGATTTGTATGAGAAAAGTTAAATAGGGATTTTGGAAATCTAAACTTAAAGACTACATATTGACAGTATAGCTGAAAGTTGTTTTTTTTTAATAAATTCATTTTATACAGAGAAAACAAAAAATAGGGACCGGATTTGAATTAAAAATATTCATAATTATTTAATTATTTTTCCTTTTTAATTTATATACACAATACATTGGACATATTTCTTTATTTAGAAATTAAAACCTTAAAACAATAACTTATAGCGTGTTTATATATTTCTAACGATTGTGTTTTCTTATTTCTTAAATATATATGTTAATTGGAATATACAGAAGTTTATAAAATATATTCGACAATATGTTATAGATTAGGGTTTCATATTTTTTTAGGAATATATTCTTATCAATTTTATAGGTAATATTTTATAGTTAAATATGCTTCATAGTTATTACTTAAAATTCATGTTTATTTATGGTGATTAGAATTAGTTTAATTGGTAATTTCCATTAGAAATAGTTCAATTGGTAGTTTCCTTCATAATAATGTGTTATGTTTTTTTACATTTTAGGTTCAAACACCATGTGCGTTAGCCAAAATCGAACACCTTTACTTACCATTTATTATAGAGACAGCATGTGTCTCTATGATGTTTTATATTTTAATATTTTTTATTTATGTTTTAGTTGAAAGTATTTTGATTTTTATCGCGTCATTATATTATTTTTCATTCATCTCAAACATTTTAGAATACAAAAAATTGAAATAATCTACTTACATGGTTATTTGAACAATGAGCCCCAATTTGGAGAATTAGGTTTTGAAAACCTTTAGGGTCATTTTGAAGCCTTAAATGATGGTTTTTGATGTCAAAGAAGTCATGTCAACATGGATCGTATGGTATTATTCTACACTCAAAGACATTTCCAACATTATTTTCAATACACACACACTCAAAGCCATTTATGCTTAACACTCCATACATTTCTTCCCTTCCTTGGTTGCGAAATCCATAATTAATAGTGAAATGAAGATACATGAAAACTCTCTTTACTATTTTTGAATGTTTCTTCCATGGTTTTCAACCACTACTACATGTACGACTAAATTATAATAACATGGTTTGACAATATGCCTCGTACTCTCACAAATTACAAGAAAATGTCAACTTTTCAAAACAAAATATGTAAACTCCTTGTGTTTGTTGCAATTTTGATGCCCAATTTGTATGCAGTTAGATTTACGACACACGCTTTATAGGTCATCGTAATTCCGACTACAAATTATGTTGGTCGCAATTGCGACCACCTATTTTTGGAGTTGCAATTGTGATGAACATCATATGTAGTTGTAATTGTGATGAAAGATTATTTTTTTTCATTTTGACATCAATTTGACCATTTGTTTGATGTTAATCTTTGACTTTGACTAGTCAATTAATGTCAATTGTGACAATAAATAAATCTATAAATATCTCGCATGTAAGAGATATTGCAACACATTTTCTATAACTACAATAATTTTGAAAGGATATAAGGCCTTTTTTTCTGAGGGAGAAAGAAATTTTGTTTTATATAATTATTTTGTGGTTGGGAAGAATATCAAGATGCATTAGATGGGGAAATAAACAACTAGGGTTCAATGATGGAAAATGTTATTTCCCTTGCATAGTTTTCAAGTGAAGAGGTCTATTTTGGATTTAACAAATAAAAAATTATTTTGATTTTTCCTTTATGCTCTACCTCTATATCTCTAAGACAACTTCGACAACGACGTCAAATAAGTTATATATGATCTTGTAAAATATTTTAGCTAACTAGTGATTTATATGCCAAGTGTTTCTTGCATTTGTTTTTGATCAACTTAATGACATGTGTTTTACTTGCCATGTAACGTATTATATTTTGTTGAAACATGGTATATGCTTGCTATTCGGTTTTAACGAGTTTAATGACAAAGATAACTCAGTCTCTTTCAATTTTAGAGAGTCTAAAGAAACGGAAAGGAGACTCCAAATATTCTTTTTCGTTGTAGAATCCCTTAAGTCCGAAAAAGCGTAAAATAATACGAAATGGATGAATTTCCGATAGTTTTAACGAGCTGAACAAGACAAGCGCTCGATATTTTTGTGTAATAATCCCTCAGGTCCAAAAATATTAAAATCTAGAGGAGGGATAGCACTTCTGATTCCTTTAACGAGCCAGAGAGGCCAATCACTTGGGAATATTTTCATATTTTACGAGTCAAGTGAAAATAGCTTAAAGAAGACTCGTTTTCGAGGAACGAGTGATGGTTTTGGGTAGCAGCTGATTCCAGGTAAGATTTGGAATTTTCCAATCATGGCAGTGTGACAAGGATGGCTAATAGAATCACTCTTCGCAGATGTTCCTCGAAGGGGTAAAAAATCATATGGGGGTGAATGATCGGCTAAAGGCAAAGTGGAGGTGATGGCAAGAACACGACCAAAGCTTAAAAGCTGGCGATGAGGCATTCACAATGGTTATTTACCGGTTCATTTTTTAATGAGCTTAAACGCTGGGGGAAACATTTGCTCATGACTTATGTTTAATTTTTGACGAGCTTGAACTGTGTGCTAAAACTGCTCGTGGAGAGTTTATTTTTTAACGAGCCTTAACTCCGCGACAACATTACTCACCATGATGGTCATTGAGTTTTTGATTTACACTTATCATTTTGTTCTTTCAAAGATTGTACTACCTGTTCATTTGCTTCATCAAATCAATTAGAAACGAAAACATATGCTTGATAAATGAGTTAAAAACATTAATATTTTACTCGAATTACGTGCATAGTAAATTAAAAGTGACTTTTACCTCTCATTTTACCATTTCATTTGAATTTGGTTTGTTGGAGCTTTGGAGGTGCTTTTCCCCCCTGATTTTCACCAGTGGATTCTAGGAGATTCTGTGGACGATTCTTGACGTCATTTGGACCAGGTAAGAGCTAAACTTGTGTTCTTTCATTACATGCCTTTAATTTTGGATTTTGAGCTTATTTCCTTGTCCTACTGAGCCCCTGTGGTTTGAATAATTCGCCCTAGGACCATCGCACCCTTCCTTTCAGTTGGCCTACCTCCACCGACCAAACCACGGATGCAAAGATGGGTCAATCTCATGTCTTGGCACACTGGTCAGCCCCAGATTTCTTTTTCTAAGACCTTCTTCAAGTGGTTTGACTGTCAGGAGATGGTTTATGCCAGGTTCCCATATGCTGGTATGGATTTCCGAGGTGATTCGGATTTGGTGCTGCCAGTTGGTGAGCAGTGGGGTGCCATGGGTAATTCTCAAAACATATCTCTGTTCATTGCTCTTTATAATGTTCTTATATTCTTATGATCAAGACTAATCAAAACTCATGTGCTCATGCAGATGTGGGACCAGTTCGACCGGCAGTACGCCAAAGACCAAGCAGTCGCTCCAGCTGGAGAGGCTGTTGGGAGGGCCATCCTTCGCAACCTTGATGTGGTCGAGACTCTTTCGGCACTACAGGACCAGATAGAGGGCCTTACCCTTGGTATCCTAGATGTGAGGACCGATGAGCTTCTTTTGCAGTTGTAGTGACATATCAGTGGAGTTTCGAGTCGATGGACTAGGCTCTTGCGCATCATTGCAAAGGCGGTGACTTGTTATCACCAACATCATTAGACTAGGGTGCCCCCTAGCATTTTGATTTTTGGGTCATTTGACCACTTTTGTCTTGGTTACAGAAAATTATGTACAGACTATAAATAGTTATGAAATATATTTTTGATTTTCAGAGCTTTATTTTAGTTCAGTTACATAATCCTACTACATATATTGATGTGATGCTTCTTTTTATAAATGTCACAAATGTCTATCTAACACATAATTTGCCAATGAGTCCGTTAATGTGTTTAAACTTCTGGAAATATGTTGATATTGGATGAGATCGAACTGTCTTTCCAAAATTTTGACCCTTAGGAACATGCGATAGATAGCTATATTTCTTACAGAATAGATGCGACTGAGTTGTAGGATGACGAGCTGTGAGTCTAGCCTAACAATAACTCGGCATATGCCATGTGTGATGGCATCAGAAAGGAGTTCTATCAATGTGCTGTACTTAGCGATATTGTTCGTAGATCGACCAATACACACTCCTTTGAAACTTACTAACTCGCCGCTGGGATTGAAAATGGACCATGCCACAGAAGACAGGTTCCGCGAACTACTACTTGCTCCGTCAGCATATCCAACGAATGATTCCAGTAGGTTCGACATCTGCAACGAATGAAAAAAGTGGATTATTTAACCAAACTAAATGCTCTTGGCGAAAACAAAAATGTAACAAAAGCATGAGGATTACTATGCTAGATCAAGCATAGTAACGCTTGAGGTATAACCCGTTGCGAGGTTGCGCCAGTGGAATCCCATCATAGTCCATCAACTCGTAGGCTCCTTTTGCTAATACTCGTTTAAAAATATAGGGACCCATCCATAATGATTTGAATTTCCCTGCTCCCAATTTATCGGATTCCTGGTCGTAAAGTAAAACCAGGTCACCCTCTGAGAAGATGTGAGGTTTGACATTCTTTTCGAACTGTGCTTTGACTCGCTTCTTATGAGCCTCGTTAGCCGAAGCTACATCACGATGGGTTTCATCCAAATGGATTAGTTGCAAGAAACGAGCCTCTTCTTTTGAGGTTCCAAGGAGAAGGTCGACTGCGAGTTTGAGGGACGAGATTTCACATTGAACTGGTAAGATTGCTTCCAAACCGTACACCAATTAAAAAGGTGTGAATATGGTTGCATTTCTTACTGATGTCTGGGATGCCCACAAGGTCGAGTACAGGATTAGGTGCCAATCTCATTTGTGGACTCCGATCATCCTTTGCAACATGTGCTTTAGGACTTTGTTGATTGCTTCAACTTGTCCGTTAGCTTGCAGATAGTACGGATTAGAGCTGTCATGGGATAGTCCTAATTTGGCAGCCAACTCCACCATCATGTGATTGCGAAAATGCGATCCATGATCTGTGACTATGGCCTGTGGAACGCCGAATCTGGAGACCACGTGATTGAAAAAGAAAAGGGCAGCCGTTTCGCTGTTGTTGTTTAATGTAGGCATCACCTCGGCCCATTTGGTAAAATAGTCCACCGCGACTATTATGTACCCATGCCCCCCAATCGAGGTGGGGTTACATGTCATGAAATATATGCCCCATTTGGCGAATGGCCTAACAGCTACTAGTGGTTGCAGCGGTGCGGGTGGTCTTCTGTTTTTGCTATCGAAAATTTGGCAAGCATGACAACTTCTAACTGCGGTTATGCAATCTTTGAACATTGTTGGCCAGAAGTATCCTGCTCGTAAATTTTTTTGTGTCATAGCATAATCGGATTGATGCCCCCCACAGGCGCCTGAATGGCAGTCATTCAGGACTTTTTCGGCCTCCTCAAGGGTGAGGCACCTCCGCAGAACTGTGTCGATACCACGACAGTAAATAGTATCACTGACGATCACGTAGTCTTTTGCTTGGTATCGAATACGCCGTTGTTCAAAGTGTGAGGTATTAGACCTGTATGTTTGTGTCTGGAGATAAATGATTATATCACCGTACCACAAATTGCTTGAAGATATCAGAAACACATTTTCATCCACGATTGCTTCTTCGGATGTTGCATCATTAGACAACGATGGGAGATCGCATAGTAACTCCGCGAATACCAGGGCTTTCTTTGATTTAGATTTTTTGAATTCCAATTCAAACTCTTGTAGAATTGCTATCCATTTTGACTATTTTCCCCCCAGTAATTGTCGCGACAATATGTAAGTCATGGGGTTGTAATCTGATAAAATGGTAGTTTTCCTGAAGAGGATGTAGTGTCGAAATCTGTGTATCGCTTGAACAGCCGCGAGAGTGAGCTTTTCAATGTAGGAGTATTTCATTTCCATATCATTTAAGTTTTGGCTTAAATAATATATAGGATGTTCAATTCCATTGTCTTCTTGAACTAAAACCATTGCTATGGTCATATCTGTTGCAGCCAGATACAGGTTAAAGTCTTTTTGATAATCAGGAGCATACATTAATGACACTTGTATTAGGGATTTCTTTAAAGCATCAAAGGAGGCTTGCGCAACCTGGTCCCAAATGGAGGGTACTTCCTTTTTCAAAAGACGAGTATAACCTTTAGCTAGTTCGGCGTAATTTGGAATGAACCTCCAGAGGAAATTTGCTTTCCCTTGGAGTTTCTAAATTTGAAGCAAGTTTGAAGGTGGAGGCAAATCGATGATTGCCTGAACCTTGCAAGGGTTGAGACGAATCCCATCCTTTGAGACAA
>APFE031629691.1:0-15506 GCA_000404065.3 Pinus taeda | reverse complement strand
AATAGAGTTGTAGAGGCCAATTTCTGATGCTCTATGTACGAGCCTTTTGGCTCATAACTTCTACAAATTTTCTTGTGTATGCATTCTACCATACCAAACCTGGTTTTCATAGAATTTGCAAAGGCAACATCATATCTTTTCTTCATTAATTTCTCTCCCAATTTTGCCATTCCATGACTCAATCATACCTTTAGTTATTATGATCCCATGCACTTTTGATGATGAATCCAACCCAACTATATGGACTCGTCTCCCCAACTCTCAAAATTTTAACCAATTGACACAAGATGCTGCCAAATTTTAACTAATTGACACAAGTTTCTGCCATATGTGCACCATTTTATTACATATTCGGTTCTTCTAGCCTTAAAACAAATTCTTAAATTTACTCCAACTATACTCTAGCGCTATTTCTAATGAACTTCATCACTTCCTACAAGGTAC
This sequence comes from Pinus taeda, assembly GCA_000404065.3. NCBI lineage: Eukaryota > Viridiplantae > Streptophyta > Pinopsida > Pinales > Pinaceae > Pinus > Pinus taeda. Next base: position 15,062 of record APFE031629691.1, on the reverse strand, counting down.
ATATATCCTTGATTGGATTATCAGCCTTGCAGAACCATTTCTTATCAGCTACGACTGTCTTTTCTGGATAGTCCATCTCATGGTAACAAAGGCAGACTCTCCTTCTGACAGGGGTTTCTTTTCCTCAATGCACATACATTCGAACAAGACATAAAACACAGAAAAATCATGGCAATTATATTAAATTCCAAGGAAATATTTATAAAGGAAAAATATGATGGCTAGCTAGTGGATCTCCTCTCTCTAGTCCTACTCCTATTCATGCATCTCTCTATACTTCTATGATCATAAGGAAATATTTACACTATCATAGAGAAAATTGGATATATGTATGAAATTGTCTACCCAAAAATTGTAGATTTGTCAATATCTATGAACCCCACTTGACCCAAATATCAACTCCTCAAAATATCCTAACCTAATGATCTAGATGCCTAGAGAATTATGACACTTTTCTTGACAATAAAATCCTTGTAACTCTATTTTATATAAATAAATTTGTGAAACTAAGACTTCCACCTAGAATTTGCATGATCCCCCTTGGAATCTTAAACAAAATGAATCTTGCTAGAGTGATGATCCTGCATTAGACTACCTAGGTGGAAAAATGTTAGACCTCCTGGTCAAATGTCTCAGTAGGCTAAATCCTCTAGGATCCCAAAAAAATGTTGATGTTGGTCATGCATCTAGATGTGTTGCTTAACCCTCTAGGATCCCAAACAAATGTTGATGTTAGTCATTCATCTAGATGTGTTGCTTCACTCTAGACCTCAATCTACCAAGATCCCAAACTCGATTTTTTGATATGCCACTTGCTTGGCTAGCATAATATAACACGACTAACTTCTCCTTGCTGCTAAATGTCACTCTCGTCTCTTTTTTCATGTTTGTGGACACTGTTTGTGTGAGCATTCACAACTTATCAAATTCATCTTCTAGCATAATTTGGTTATCATCCTCTTTAATCTCAAACTTCACATATTGAATGTTTACGATTCGATTCGTCAACTTGTCATCCAAAGATTTCAAGTCCACTAGCAACTTTATAGTGTCCTCACCACTCTTCCTGAGAAATTGATTTGAAAAATACCTATCACCTTCATCAGCTTCTTCCACGTCATCTTCCCAAGCCAACCTTGTCTTGGTCATTTCAGCAACAAGAGCTTTACTTGTATACTCATCCCTATTTTGGTCCATCATGGTGTTCCCATTTATTGCAAGAGATAAATTTATCACTCCTAGCCTCTTCTCCTAAAAGGTTGCCTCATATTGTATTGAGTACTTTTCTCTATCCATGAATTGAACTATGATTTCCTTGAAGAATTTAGTACTTCATGGTCCCTACTTGTATTCTGCAATACCTAAATTCACACACCAATTTTTAATATTTGAAACATGAGGATTCCTAACCCTTTTCACTCTCATACCCCCAATAAGATCTTCATTTTCTTCTAGATTCTGTCTACACTCACATTCTTCCCTTTGTTGAAGGGTTGCAAACCATTTATGTAATGCTTGTTGTTCACATTTCATAGCTAGATTTTCTTCCAACTCCAGCTTAGCATACTAGATGGACACCTTCAAATTAGCTATCCTCCCCTCCAGGGAATTAAATTACTCATGCAAATTGCTAAAACAAAATTGAAACAAAGTTACATTTTCATCCTTTGCAATCCTTTATCCTCCATTACATTCTATTTGCATTTCCAACAACTCAGTTTTATCATCAAGCTCCATTAGTGCTTCAATTGAATTTGTCTAGCATCTATCTCATACAATTGCGGAGATGCTTATGTTGGATTTTTATTGTTTCTTATGTCTCCTAAAGGAAACTTCATATTGTCCCCTTCTTTTATGAAAATTTTTAATGATTGTATTCCCTCATGGCCTTCATGACATGCACATAAGAAAAACATATTAGTTTAAAAAATGTGAGGATCTTAAGCCTGTTTTGATGAACCTGAAATTATTCTTAGTTTTGGACATTTACCATTGTGCATGAGACTTTCTTCCAACCTCTTCTCTTCATCATCACCTTCATTCCATTGTATAATACCCTTTGAAGGCCATTCAACATCATTGTCATCAACTACCATTATGGCAATCTCTAACAATTATTTGTAGCACTCCTTATCTGCCTGCTCTCAATTTTTAGAGACAATTGTTGTACCTTCTTCTCTATGTTGAACATCTTGTCTATTCCTTTGTTTGGTATTCGCATAAAGCTAACCCACCTTAAATAAAAAAGATCATCTAGCCATGTCAGGTGTCTATGCTACCGGCTCTTCTGGCTGACTTTCCACAATACCTTCCTCACTTTTTGTGATACATTCACTTGGTTTCTCATCAACATCATATTTTTACAGCTCCCTCCACTTGGAATTTGCATACAGTCCATGATACTTTCAAATAGTCTCACCTGGACATCTTCACCATCTCTAAGGATTAAGCCTTTCTCTGTTTCACAATAGTGAATTTTAATCTCATGTTTGACCACCTTGAGTCCTTCCTTTAGCTGAGAAATTAACATTTGATTTACTTTCCTCCCTAGCTTTGGCTTTAGGGATTTTCCTTTTAAAACTCTTTTGTCTAATAGGTAATTTGAACCTCCTCCTCAACTTCCATTTTTTTCTCTAGTCTTCTCGCTCTAGCAACATTTCCACTAAACTAATTCTCTTCTTTAGCTCAGCCATCATCTTATCAAATTACTCTTTAATAAATTTCATACTCAATCTATTTCTCCTCTGTTATGGCTTCTTTGTGAACCCTAATTATGGCCATCAATAGCCATTCTTTTTTCTCCCTTCTTATGAGCTTCAATTTTCCCACTACGAGTTGTGGATGAGCCCTTGTAACAAGTCTTATCCATTACTTGTTAACTAAACTCCTCATCTCCTTCTCATAAGCCTAGGTTATTAACATTCCCTTGGTTCTCTCCTCTTGAACCTCTTCAACTATCGATCCTCTATATTCTATTGTGCGTTCGTCACATCTGGATAACTCATATATTTCTCTTCTCTTGAGGACCTCCTCAATCGACTTCACTCTCCAAATGCAACTGCGTTTTTTCCTTTAGCAACGTCTCTTCATGTAAGGGTTCTTTACCACTTCTTTTGAGAATTATTCTAATTCTTTGTAACTCTTATTGTTGTTGCTACCTACAAGCGTTAATCTCTTTCCAACTTTAGCAAATAAGAAACCAGTTAGCTACCATGATTTCTTCACACTTTTAATCCTAAATATCTCTTCCATCTCCCTACTTGGATGGGTTTTCTTCTAGTTCTTCAAGCTCTCCAATTGGCTAGGTTTTCTTCCAGTCCCTTCATCTTTATTCCTTGCTCAAAATTTCTCCCTCAATTACTTGCCATTATGAAATCCCTGTAACACAAATTTGTTGGCTTTTTCCAAAAGAGTGTCAATGTCGCTTTCATACCACAACTGATGCAGTGGAAGTGATGTTTCCTTCTCCTTTTGGTGTTTCACATGTATCGTTCCTCTCTTTATCGGGAATTATCCTCTTCGTTAGCCCTCATTCTTCTTTAAATTCTTCTTCAAGTGGCAACAAAGTTCTTATTTGGAAAAATAAAACAAAAAACTTTTATTTCATCCCTTTTTTTCAAATGCATAGATCCTCTCTCTATGCCTCTGAACCTCAGGAAAATCAAACTATTTTTTTTGACCCAGTTGGAACCATCCCCAATTGAGTGGCATAGTCATATCTCTTTCAATCTCCCGAATTCATCATAAATTTATTTTTTCTATCAAACTAGAACCAATTAAAATTTACAAGGAACATGATTTATTGTTAAAGCAAGTGAGGGAGGTTGGTTTGACCTAAAGATCAGAAGGCGTAGCTCTTTCTCCTTCCTTTATTTCACAAGTGCTGACTTCTTCAAGGTTTGGTTGGGCAACCATGCTTTAATCCCCACTACCAAAATTGAGTTTAGAGGTCAAAACAGTGTGGTTGCTTCCTATTTTTTGTTAACTGGTTGCAGAGGCCGACTTTTGGCACTTCAACTATAGGTCAGTTGGCTTGTAAATTCTATGAATTTTCATTTGTATGCATTCAACCCTGCTTAGCCTGGTTCTCATAAAATTTTTGAAGGGGACCTCATATCCTTTCTTCGTTGATTTTTCTCCTAGCATTTCCATCCCATGACTCAATCACACCTTCAGTTATTATGATACCACACACTATGATGAATGTATATGGACTCATCTCCCAAACTCTCACACTTTTAGCTAATTGACACAAGTTGCTTCCATATGCACAATATTCTATTATGGATTTGGTTCTTTAGGCCTTAAAACAAATCCTTACACTTATTCCAGATATACTCCAATGCCATTTCTAATGAAATCAGTCTCATCCTGCAAGGTACAAAAATCCTTCATCGGAATAATAGTCACCTCTGATGCAGGGTCATTTCTTATCAATTACCATTGTCATCTCTAGACAATTAATCTATCGGTAAGACAGGCAGTCACCTTTTGACATTCTTTTCACCAACGCACATACATTTGGACAAGACATAAAACAAAAAACACTCATGTGAATTCTATTAAATTCCAAGGATATATTTACAAAGGAAAAATATGATGGCTTGTTACTCGAGCTCTTCTCTCTTTTCCTACTCCTCTACATACATCTCCTTTATAATTCTATGAGCATAAGAAATACCCACACTATTAGAGAGAAAATTGGACAAAATTTCTACCCCAAAATTGGACATTTGTCAATATCTACAAAGGCTCACTTGGCCCAAATACCAACTCCTCAAAATATCCTAACAACCTAATGATCTAGATTCCTACATAGTTATCATAGTTGTCTCTACAAGAAAATCCCTCTAATTCTAGTTATACAAATAAATTTTGAATCTAGTTTAATAGGACTGACATCTACAATTTACATGACCCTCGTTCACATCTTAAACAAAATGAATCTCGCTAGGGTGATGCTCTCGCATCAAAGACTCAATAGAGTAAAAATATAAAATGAAATAATATGGATTCCTACCATTGATTTTCACTATTAACCCTTTGATTTGAATATATAATTTAATAAGACTACATTCACAAAAATCTACTATTCCACTTCTAATATATCATTAACTCAACCTAATTATATAAATTAAAAAATTACAATTATTTTTTATATTAAAACAATTAATATTAACATGTTGACAGAGCTAGACCTGCCAACATTCAAGGGGGCTTCCCGATATGTGGTCCCAATTCGATGACACATCATTTGGGATAAGAGCCTCATCCAAAATACGACTCGATTACCATTTTCTTAAATATTTTCCTTGGCCCTAACTTTCAGCAAGAGACAAAAACACATGTGTACCTTCCAAAAGTAAGCAACTATGCCTGGTGAGTGTTTGATTGTACATGTGTCAGGGTTCTTCTACTGCGAAGGGAAAATGAAGAGAGCCTTTAAGAGAGGGGTAATAGTACCACCCTGGTAGAAACCCATGCAATGAGAGATATCCATCTAACATCTAGTAGAATTTTCCACAAAGATGCAACGAACATTATAACCACGACAACACATTCTCGATATGATAAGCACTAAAATAACTAAAATAGTTCAACTACTTTAGCACAACTTAAAACAAGCATGAATTATAAACATACAAAGAATAGTCTTACAAACAATCATAATCCATGCATGAAGCACATTTTGTCCATCGGGCTTCATATATTAAGTAAAAGTCCCAAGACACAAGTATATAATGAACACCACTAGCCCCAATAGTGGAGATTTGGAGCCACTACTTGTTCCCCAAAAGAACTAGTTTATCTCTTTGATGCCTTGCGGGAGGAGCCAAGGTTAAAAGTCCATTGCTCATAGAATGAGGGTCTATATATAACCAATAGGGTGATGCTTTACCTCCCTTGTGACACTTTGACTACCCTCATGATTGTTTGACTTCCTATGACTTTTCAACTTTACATGAATCTTCATATTTTGTACATGTCCTTTGGATTTCCACATTACAATACATTTTGAATAATAATTTACATATTCCACAAAAGTGACGTGGCACATGGTAACTCATGACATGAATTGAAATGACACTGATGACATGGATTGCATGATGGCATGGAAATGTCAAGTCATTCTTTCTTCTTATTACTATTTGTCTTTTTAAGAATTAACCTTTGTCCACCTACATATGGTTTCGAGATGGGGAGCCCTCAGTGTTATCCAACCTTGAGCAACAATCACAAACTGGTGTCTCTTTTTTTTCCTTTGATTGATCCATTTGCATATTTAGCTACAAAGGTGTCTTCTTTCATTTTCCCCTTCTCCATATCCTTATTCATCATCCTTTCATGGCATGATAGAGTATTTGCATTTGCAATTCACTCATGAAAAAATATCATGAGTCTAGTGAACCCCTAGTCTACAATGATGTATGAGAATCCACTGACTAAGTTAGAACCTAGTGGTAAGTTTAGGGAGAGACTCAGTGATTGCACAAGTTTACATATCAGGTAGTCAGGGGTTAAACCTAAGCCTTGAGACTATGTAATGCGCCATTCGGGCTAGACTGGGCAAGAAAATTGCATAGTTAGGGAGCTTAGGGAGCTAGGCCGAGGGCTTCAACACTAATTTTTACCACTGCATAGATCTAGAAGGTCGAGGAGGGTAGATGATTGCACAATTGCATAGTTCAAGAGCTTAGGGATGAGGCTTATGCCTTCTAATTGCGCAATGTGTAGTGAATAAGGGGTGGGAGAGAGAAATTGCACAATTTTTAGGGTTAGGGGTTGAGCTTCAGCATTGTGATTATGCAATGCACCATCATAGGAGGAAGGAAATCCGCATTGAACAGTTCCATGATGAAGGGTTATATATTGAGGGTTGAAATTATGCAATGTGCATTTCAAGAGGGCTGGATGAGGCTAAGTTGCTTGGTTAGAAGTTTTCCTGAATTTGGTTGTGTGTAATCGATGAAGCTGATGTGAGTAGTGATAAGAATTGTCTATGATCAGACACTTAGAAAACTTGATGACACAAAATAGATCATCTAGAACACATGTAGAAAAAGCTTCCCTTAATGTGACAACTTTGCGACGACAAGTTGACACCAACGATGCACATTGCGACAACTGTGATGACACGTGTGCTACATTGCTTAAAATTTTGGGAATGAATGTGAAAAATGTTTACATAGTAAGAACAACTCATTTACACAAAGATAACCCCTTGAAACCACCAAAACAAGCACTTATACACCAAGCAACACTTAACATGTCGAAATATGACACTTTTATTTTCTTGCATATGGGAGAAAAACACTTAAAGAAAATACATGCAATGAGTCTCAATGTTTGCAATGAAAGTATGCAAGGTCAAGGTAGGCTCCAAAATTTGGGTGCAGGCCAAAATTTGCAAGAGTGTTGTAGTAGTGACAACACTTGGCATCACACTAGTAGAATTCCATCTTCTTTTTCTTGGTTGACTATTTTGTGCAGGGTCTTAGTTCTTCAGGGAGTATTGATTCATCGTGCAGATCCCTTTGGCTTCCCTACTTACCATGTGATTAAACACGATCCTCCTCTTTTCCATCTCGGTTAAACACAAACATAATATGATCCATATCACAATGCTTTGAATTAGAAAGGGTAGTATAGTTCACAAGCTTTAGATTTTCAGAGTATGGTTTTTCATCTCTAGTGTTTCTCTGCTACCAACAGGCCTAGACAGTACCCTGGTGGTGTCACTATAGAAAAGAAAACATTGCAACGTTGTCAGTGAGTTTGGAAATTAGCTCAGCAGAGTTTCTTGTTTCACCTCTTTGAGCATGAATCATTTCTCTTCTTTCAATTTATTTATATATTTATATAGTACTATGCATAAGAACTTATTCATTTTATCGGTGGAAGAGGGATCTTGACTTATTAAGAGTAAGAGAGGTTATTCCTTTACATAACCATATAGAGACCTCTGATTTAGGTTTTCTCGTTTGGTTTTTTCCCATTTTCCTCCTCTAATGATTGGATAAGTGTGAAAATATCGAAACATAAGGAACCAAGTACGGGCATAAGGTTTCTAGAATAGGCATAGGTATCATGGTTTGGCATAAACAAATGGATCATATTTTCCATTAGAACATCTTTGAATAAAATATGTAACCAACAAAAATAAGGACGATTGAAGGTATGCCAAATGTTGTGGTGTCACAATACTCTTTTCAACTCAACCACACATGAAGAATCCAAAAAACCAATTCAGACATGATGCTTATTTACAAAACAAAAACAAGCATGAGACCAAATAAATAAACAAGAAAAGAGACTATGTACATAGGGTAGGGCACAACCCTGGATCATCATTGAAAATATTGTTTTAAGTCTTGGCCATTGGCAGGAAGATAGTCAATATTCTTGTTTAGTGATTTAAGATGATATCTTTGATGGCCAAATGTTTCACAGACAATGAATGGTCTTATTCACATGGACTGAAATATAATGTGTTTACCTTTTTCGTCGTGGGATTTTTCCCACTTTCAAACTAGTTCTCCCACACTGAATTCATTATTTTCTGGAAACTTTTTGTTGAAACACCTCTTGATATGACTGTATTGAAGAGAAAAAATTTCTTTTTCTTTCTTTCTTTCTTCCCGCAGCTAGTGTTTATCCTACTCTGAATGAATAAGCATGACTTGAGGTGGGATTCTTGTGAAAGTTGAAGGGTAGGAAGATAGATGTTCAGGGGTTGGATGACTTCTTTTCAATACACCAGGAAATAAGGAAACGTATTCACAGAATTTTTTGGCATGACTTACTCAACCATGAAGGAATTCACCAAAGCGAGGTGTTGATTCCTTTGTTAAGAGAAAAGGGTCTTCTTGATAAAATGGATAAGGTTCTTGTTAGTGGAATCAACCAAAGAATTTCCCTATGGATAGTAGTTAGCTGAATGTTTCAATACAATCCCATTTTCCAATGTAAAATCATATAGTCTTAATGAAGAAAACTATATGGAATTATAAAAAACAAGTAAATTCAGAACGCCAAATTGGGAAATGATATTCTACTTAAGAAAATTGAAGGCTTATTAATCATTCACCTCCTTGAGTGGCATTATTTCTTCCCATAACATGAAGTATTATATGATAGTGTTGATGGTGCTGGACCTGTTAACATGACAAGGGGACCACCCTGGTAAGAATTCCCAATTAGATCTCAGACTGTTCGGTGTACAAGTCCCAACAATGGGTCGTAAGGTAATGCCTTGACCGTGATGTCACACAAAGGCAAGTAGGATAACTTTGTCAGTAATAAGGGTGTGACCACTGCAGCGAGTTACGGAAGAAGCATGAAAGGTTCTAACACAAAGGGGGTGAGATGAGTGTGCCCCTTAACAACCTATATCAGTACTCAGCTAGGAAGGGAACACATGAGTGAAGATGCATCACAAGTTGGAAAGCAGAATAGTTGACAATCCAAAGTTATGGTTAAAGCAACAACACATTTGCAACAATATTCTTATAATTTCATATGAATCATTTCATACAAAAATACATAAGTTAAACAAGATATATCATTAACGCAACCGAAACAGTCCAACTACAATAACAACATATGCATGAAAATGCATTGGCTCTTATTATATAAAGAAGTGTAAGTTCCAATCATACAATACATCCATGTAAACCTTCTAGCCCCATCAGTGAAATGTTACAGCCACATCCACCTACACCTCTAAAGAGATGTACTAGATTCGTGCAGTGGAGAAGCCAAGGTGCATTACAATATTGTCCAAGATTTCTTCAAGATAGTCCTAATAGAAGCTTGGCTGACAAAAATCCTATACAATGAGTTATGAGGGACTATTTATAGAAAAGGGTGGGGTGACCCTTCACATTCCCCTTCATGGCAGTTCAACTACCCTCATGACTCTTCACCTACTCTATGACGGTTACATCCAACTATTGACACTTGACTTACACTTGACATGACTCAACATTACAATGTACATGTACTCATGTGAGACAAAAAAGCTTGAGAAAGCCATGAAATATATCATTGGCACTCGGTCTGCTATGATGAAACCGACTCTTTGACATGTTTGTGATGGTGAAGGTGGTGAGTTGATGCCAATCTTGGAAGTTCGTGATGGTGTGAATGCACCTTATGTTGACATCTTGGTGAAGCAAACTCTTGCCTCTGTTGCAACTAGTGCATTGGTTTGGCCCCTTCATCCAGCTCATCTGCTAACATCTGTATAGTCTTCGTGGGTGGGGCTAAACTAGAAACACACTAATGCATAGTGTCTGTGCTGATTTTCAAGTGTGTGCTAGTGGTCATGCGTATCAACTTGCCAAAGTACATATTTGGGTCCAGTTGGAATTGTTTCTTATCTTCACCTTGGTGAGTGAGTTGAATGGGTTGGATTGCATGCATGCGCACAATGACATGCATGTTGTTGGATCCCTTGCATGCAATCAATAACATTGCTCACCATGTCTGCTCCATCTCAGTGGTGGGATGGATCTTTAACTCATACGAGTGCAGTTCCATCTATGAGTGCATGTTTCACCCACTATTGTTCCTATTCCTTCTGCAGCTCATTCTTTTGTCTCTATAGCTTCATGTTCTTCATTGAGTTGCTGCTTCAACACATGAAACTCCTTCTTTGTTCCATTCTCTATCCTCATGTGATCTTCATGTCACGTCATCACCTCATATCCTATGTCTCTAAAGTTTCTTTCATCATCGGTGGATCTTCCTGAGTTTGCAACTTTTTTCTGCCTTTGTGTTGTCAACAACCTTCCTCTTGCATTCATTGCATTCACCCCGTTCATCATATTCACTGCATTCACTGTGTTTGCTGCATTCGGTATTCTACCTTCAGTTTTTGTTCATGATGTTGCTTGCTATGATATCTTGATGTTATTGTCTACAAACAACTTGATATCTTCATGAGTAGGAAAGCTCACAAACATTTGATCAACTACATCTCTAGGTGTGCTCTAAATGGTGTCTTCGACTTTGATCTCTTGGAAACCATTGTACCTACATTGTTGACTAGAAAATCAACACCTGCAATGCCTGGAGACATGTCAATGCTCATGGCAATCAATTTATCAGTCGAAACCAAAATGAACTTGAGAACTGACTTCAACATACCTGTCTTACTGGTCGTCAAGATTTCGCAAATTCGGCAGGGAGGTTAGGAGATCGACTGCCAAGACTGCACAAGCCATAGTCTGGGCTGCTAGGAGACTGACTCACTACTAGAACTGCATAATGCATAGTCCAGTCTAGCTGTTGATTTCTGGGATTGCGCACTACGCAATCTCAGCTGGTAATGGCTGCAGTCTTAGTGACTGCAAGATGCAATTTTCTTGGCCGGCAATCACTGTCCCTCAAGATTGTGCTAAGAAAGCTTGGGAAGTAACTTCTGGGAAGAAATGTGCATTTATGGAGAGGAAGGCAGAGCCTTACCTCTCAGGATTACGCAATGCTATCTTGGTGAGGCTCTTGGTGAGGTAGAGTCTGAGCCAAGGCTGCCCAAACTCACTGACGAGCAACTGAAAGTGAATGTGAGTGTGAATGCATGGTGATAATAAGTGTAAGCATAAGTGAATGATCAAGCATGCAAATGGTGAATGACAGATTCAGAAAATGGAAAAACATGCATGTAGTAAGGTGAGGCACCAAATCGGTGACCATTCACAGAAAGCAATTTCATGCATGTGATAACAGTGTGATGTTCATGAACACTAAAACGATGTTATGACAAGCTAATATACATGTAAACGACAGAGAACGCTTAGAAAAATCAAGCAAATAGTACTAATACAAGAGAAAACACAAAAAGAGACAGAAATGCAACACAAGGCATGGGAAGAGGGCTTACCACAAAACAGTTGAGTTGAATGTGCTGACTACTCCTAGATGTGATGCGGGATGTCAGAGTTGCAAGGTTGATGTGAGGAATGAGCTCTGTGATGTCCCATTGATGAGTTTTTATAAAATCAAGGTTGTGACGCACATGCCAGAAATCTAGGGAAAGCAACATTTGGTGGGAGGTTTCTAAAATGTTCCTTGCATGTAACCTCCAATTGCTAAACATAGATTCTTGAAACAAGGGATATATTTGCATGCTACCTTGGGAGAAGCAACCCATGCATGCAAGTCTATTTTGCTTAGTCCTAGAGGGAACCAGTCAACCAGACTGTTCATGCATGCAATTTCTCAACTGCTTGGGAAAAATGTGCATTCTTGGTTGGGAGACAAGCTGACTGCCTAGGAGGACTGCACCATTAATGGGCAGAGAAGATAACTACTGCTCAAATTTGCACAAATTCTTGGTTGAACATCCCTACTGGAAAAATTTGCGCAAATCCTACTCAGAGTGTTAACTGGTAGGATTACGCAATCTTGGAGTCTAGTAGGCTACCGGAGAGGATTGTGTAATTTCTGGAGGAAGGCTGGTTTCCTTCCAGAAATGCAAAATTTTCTAGGGGAAGATGCTTAGCCTACAACTGGACCAAGTCCAGGTCAATAGCTTGTGAGGTGAATGGATGAACTGTGATCGACAGGCTGCCTTTGGGCAAGGAAAACACTGAAGCTTGAGCACTTGACAAAGCAAGATAAAGTGTTGTGAAAGGTTGGTAGGGAGGCTCCAAAATATGTTAAGAAAGAAATTTGGAGGGTGGTTGTAACCACTACAACAAGTAGTGAGGACGTAGTGGCGCTTCGTTTATGAGTGCAGAAAAAAGTCACCAATAACATCTAGGCCCCATTGTTGAAACGTTTCTTCCACAACAATAGGATGCAACATGACCACTGTCTTCTTTCCTTGGATGACACATATCTAATAGATCGAGCACTTGTGGGCAAATGCATGAGAATATTTGAATAATGTTGGCCAATAAAAGTGGGCCCCTATAACATTGTGCGCTATTCTGTCACCCATAATTTGTCCCTAGGCTGGTCTATCATGGAGATGACATAATACTTCATCTGAATCATGAGCTTCTAAGCACCTGAGCAGTATTTTGTTATGGTGATTTCTGAAGAGAATCCCATGCACCAACTGGTAATATAATGCCTTTAATCTAACTTCCCTCTTTTGTAGTGTGGATAAGTGTGAGGGAAATGTTTCATGCTCAAGATACTAGCACACATTTGCATACCAATAATTTGTGATGGTAGTGGAGGAAGCTCAGTTGACATTATACAATTCAATTTCCTGCTCCATCTGGATGTATCTTCTTCTTTCACATTAATTGATTTTTCTATTAGCCGAAATAGACCATGGCCCTTGATCATGTGAACTAGTTTAAATTCTAAGTCATACTCTTGCAAGCTAGTCATCTAGTTCGCTCTTCTCTCACTCAGCTCCTATTGAGAAAATAATAGTCTCATTGTTGGGTGTGAAACAAAGATAATGCAATGATTCTTCAAGAGATAGGGTCAGAAGTGCTTCACATCCTTTTCGAATGCATTCACATTTTTATCAATGGATGGATAGTTAAGTCTAGCTCCTTTTAGGATGACACTCATGGAAGATATTATTCACTCATTGTTCTGATCATATTTTTGTGTAAGCACATCGGTAAGAGAAGTATCAAAAGTGAAAGTATAGAGAAAAAAATATTTATTGAAATTTGAGATATACAAGGTTGGTTCTTCTATGATAGCTTGCTTGATACGGGAAAATGTATCATTTTCCCTTCCATCCCATTTGTATATTGCATCCTTGCTTACCATCTCCTACTTATATTTGACAATATGAGTGTAATCAGAGATGAATGTGTAGAGAAAGTTAATATTCCCCACGAAGGATTGCATAAATTTCTTATTCACTAGGAAGGTAACCTATGTAATAGTTTAGACCCTTTCATGGTATATTTTAATCCTACTTTTCATGATAATATGGCTGAAGAGATTACCCTTAGACACTGTAAAAACACTCTTCTTGGGATTAAGGGATATCCCATACTTTCAACATCGCTCGAACATTTTCTTCAAATGGTGTAAGTGGTTGGATCTATTCTTTCAAAACACCATGACATTGTTAAGATATACGACTATGCTCTACCCAATCAATCCACAAAATGTGATTTCCATTGCAAATTGAAATGTCACAAAAGCATTGAATAGCCCAAATAAACACATATTTCATTCAAATTAGAAATTTTTTATTACATGGACATCACTAGAATTGTGTTTCTTGGTTATTTTGAAATTCTAGATCCACTATTTAATTCCATATTTAATGAAATATGTGTTAATGGCATTCTTCTAAATAAAAATGTGCCCCAACTCATTCAAAATGTAGTTTTTATATTGTTAGGCTCTAAGACAATAACCTAGTTGTAGCTTGAATAAACATCCAACAAAAACAGAACATATTTGACCTAGATATTTTCTGCATTATCTATTCCATAGATGACATACGGTAGTTGTGTTGGAAATAATACTGAGAGGGGGGGGGGGGGTTAATCAGTATCATCAAGTTAATTGTTTTCTTTTTCAAACCCAAATCATATACGCTACTTCAGTTAGTGAAAACCGCGTATATACGCAACTACAGATAAGGAAATCCACATATACCATGCAGACTTATAATTTAATTTATCTTACAGATGTTGATCATTAATCTATGAATCAAAATCAAATAAACAGTAACCAAAAACAGTGAAATAGAGCATAAGACAATCACACACAAGAAAACAAGATATAAGGAAACCCAATGTGGGTGAAAACCACCTGCTGCAATTCGTCTCTATCTTCCTTTATTTAGAAACTTATTTTTACTATTTTTCTGTACTAGTGCAGTCCTTTACCAGTATGCAGGCTACTACCTGTAGACACCTACAACCCTCTCTCGTTCTCCAGCTTCTCCTGGAAGGGAGCTACAACCCCCTTAGCTCTTGCACTAGATGCGATACTAGTACGCAGGCTACTACTTGCAAAAGGCTACAACCTTCTCTTTGCTTCCAAGGACCCTGTTTCATAAATTATCAAACTGGATCCATGTACATCAATCAATCATCAAGAATTTCGGTATCAAACAATCTCCTTTT